>JAHWFO010076664.1:902104-915564 GCA_023313115.1 Rhysida immarginata | reverse complement strand
GGTCGTAGGGGGCTGATTTTAGGGGATAGAGCAGGTCCTTTATTGATAAGCCTGCCCTGAAAATTTCAAGTCGCTAGCTCAAACTGTCTAGGAGGAGATAGAATTACAGATAAATAAATAAATACAAGCAAGAGAGTTTTAGTATATAGATAGTTTTATTACTTAATCATTTCTCAATGCAAATAAGAGAAATTAGATCATTTCAATGAAATTTAATGCTTTAAACAAAATTATCAAGATATCCGCACTGAGAAAAAAATTATTAGAACACTCCTAGGTTAGGAAAAAAATATTCGAACACAATGAATAAGTTATGGAAAACATCATTGGTAATAAACATCAATATTGTGTTGAACCTCCTTTAGCTTGTATTACTACTTTAATACGCTTTGGCATAGTTTGAACCAAATCTCTGCAATAATCAGAACTAATTTCACCCCAACTGTTACGAATTGCAGCTTTAAGTTCTTCTTTGTTTGTAGGGTTTTTTTCATTTACCAATTTTTTCAATTTCCACCACACGTTTTCTATTGGTGACAAATCTGGACTTTGTGCTGGCCATGGAAGTGTTTTAATGTCCTTGTTTTGTAGGTAAGTCTTGATTCTTGCAGTGTGGTGATACGATGCATTATCGTCTTGAAAAATGATCTGCTCATCTCCAAATTGATCTTCCACATATGGAATTAGGAAATTATCTAACACTTCTTCATAAACTTCTCCATTGACTTTCCCACGTATTATTGCTAGTTTTCTCAGTCCTTTCGACGACATACATCCCCAAACCATGAACAGACTTGCCAACTCTCCGGGTTTAGGCCGGTAATACCGGATTTTATTACATTATCTGGGGTTCCGGATTTTAAATTAAAATTGCCGGACTCCATTATGAATAACTTATTCTTAGTGTAAAGTAAAAAATAACGAGGAGAAATGTTTGAAATTCTTGATCTTACTTTCGACTGTTATTGCGACGTTTACTTTTTTCTACGCTAATAACGCTGGCGCTGTAGACACTTCTGTATTGACGATCACCGGAAGTACGTGTTTCAAGTTTTCCAAATTGGCGTTTCTTTCAAAGACGTTTGTGAAAGAAAGAAACCAGTAGACACTTACTTTAACGGTCTCTGGTTTCTTTCGACAGCACGTGCTTTGTGAAATTCAGTGCGTTAACTTTTTTTGCACCACGTCGCAAGTTGATTCGTAACAAGAACAAGAATTATTCTATTGTTCCACGGACTTAATAACATGATGGCTGATAGGAAATATCATTCCACTTTTAAAAAATGCTTTACGATAGATTTTCCGTGTATTATTGAATCAAGGACAACAGTTTGCCTTTTGCTCCATTTGCAGATGCGATTTTTCAGTTACTCATAAAGGCAAAGGAGATATTATTAAGCATATGCGTACACAAAACATTTGGACAATAGTAAGCGCATAGAAAATAACACTTTAAACTTTGCTCAAGATTGCTTTTCGATGCCATAACCCGTGCCGAGTGTTGGTTTACTTCCTTGATCGTATTTCTTCTGAAAAAATAAAAGTGTAAATTTTGCTGTCACGTTCGTTCGTATACATTAACATAATGCTTCAAATTATATCCATTTATTAATATACACTATTAAACATGAAAAAGTATACTTGCAGGATTTTTATAGAAAATTGCAGCATTTTTCTCTTCCTAATGTTGGCAAGTCTGCATGAAATAAGATGGAAATTTTTCACCCTCTCTTAAACACTGGTCATGAAACTTTTCTTCACTCTGTCTCCAAGCAAAAATGCCGTTATCGTCTCCACAACCAAGATTAATACGGCTTTCGTCCGAAAATATCACCTTACTCCAGTCTTCTTCAGTCCATGTCTTGTTCTGTTTCGCAACTGTAAGCATACTTGTCTGTGACGTTTTGTAAGTTGGGGCTTAATTTTTGCTTTGCAGAATTTGTATTCCATTTCATTGAGTCGATTTCTGGCTGTTCTGTCACTCACATGCACGTTATACTTTTTCCATTGCTTATTCAGTTCCTTGGATGTACAGCTTCTGTTTTTCTTGCAAATTTCTGTTTTACTGAGCGATCGATCCTGATGCTTGCTTGTACACCGTTTTCGACCTCTTCCAGTGCGATTTAATACTGTACCAGTCTCTCGAAACTTCTTCCACACGTAGTTAACAGTTGATACAGCACAACCAACACAGTTGGCAACGTCTCGTTGCGTTTTTCCTTCTTTAAACAAGCAGATTATTTGGTTTTTGGTGTCATTGCACAGTTCTTTTCCACGAGCCATTTCTTGATGCAGTGAATTGTGGAAAATCAGCGAAATTATTTATAACTAGTGTCACAAGATTAATATGCAAAATTTAGCAGTAGAGTAGACCAATAGAAAAATTTCAAACGTAATCTGTTTCGCAGAATCGTCAAGTGTTCGAATATTTTTTTCCTAACCTTGGATTGTTCTAATAATTTTTTTTCTCAGTGGGGGTCAACTGCTGATTTTTTTAAAGCATTAAATTTTATTCAAATGATCCAATTTTTCTTATTTGCATTAAGAAATGATTAAGTAATAAAACTATATAATTATATTCTTTCTGAAGTATCAGGATTGCACTTGATCATTAACTAAAATGTTTTGTTTACATTTTGCACGCTGTGTTCGAATAATTTTTGCCAAGGGTTGTATAAGTTCGACATTTTAAAGTTTTCTCGAACAACACGTTGCCAGAATGTATGTAGGCTGTTCAATAAGTAATAAGACTAAAATTATAAAAACTACAGAATACCTTTAATCGTCATCATTTACATGGTCTTTTTCAAAATAACTACCGCGGCACGTAACGCATTTATCCCAACGTTCTGTCCACTTCTTAAAAACATGTAAAAGTCCGTTTTTTGAGAGCTTTTTCAAAACCATCTCCGCAGCCTTTACACATTCTTTGTTGCTTGCAAAATGTTTGCCTCGTAATGGTTTCTTAAGTTGAGGAAACAGCCAGAAATCGCATGGAGCGAGGTCTGGACTGCATGGTGGGTGTGGTAAAATCTCTACGTTGTTCTGCTGCAAAACATCCTGTACGCAACGAGCACTATGTGGTCAGGCATTGTCATGGTACAATAGGAAGCCATTTCGGAGCAATGGACGCTTCCTTTGAACGTGCTGTACCATTGTTCGTAGGACATTCGCGTAGTAAGGGCTGTTTATGGTATTACCAGGTTCGACAGCGTGTTGATACACAATTCCTTCATAATCAAAAAAAATTATGGTCATAACTTTACCAGCCGATTTCACAGTTTTTGCTTTCTTGGGAGTAGGCGAAGACGGATGCTTCCATTCACTACTTTGTTGTTTCATGGTTGGGTCATAGTGATACAACCAAGCTTCGTCTGCTGTGATGATGCGTTTTAAAAAATTGTCGCCTTCTCGTTCCAGTCTTTCTTTCCATTCTGTGCACACATCCACTCGATGCTGCATTTGCTCAGGTGTCAACAATTTTGGAATTCATCGCGCGCAAACACGTTTCAGTTGCAAATGTTCTGCCATGATTGAGTGAACATTTCCTATGGAAATATTCAAGAGAGCATGCAGCTGGCATACTGTAATTCTGCGGTCCTCCTTGATGATAACCGCAGCTGTGTTAATCATTGTCTCTGTGACGGATGTTGAAGGTCATCCCTCATGTTCAATATCTTCCACATTTTGCTTGCCGTTCTTAAAAGCTTTATGCCAGCGAAAAACACTTGCCCTCGCCAATGCTTCATCGTTGAATGCTTCACGTATCATGTCAAAGGTCTCCGATGCTGATTTTTGCAGACGAACCCAAAATTTAATCGCATAACGTTGTTCCATCGACGCTTCCATTTCGACAACTGGCCGCATCTCGTAGGTGCCCGCAAACACGCTTCAGTTCAATCACCTGATACTCAGGAACATGAGCCTGTACACGCCGTCTATCGGTAGCTTTTGTTAATACAGACAACAAACTTTTTTATGCCACAGAAATTAACATTCTGATAGTGGTTTGGCGGCAGTAAAATTAGTCTTATTACTTATTGAACAGCCCTCTTATTTAGAATACAGTGGAACCTCCATATAACGAAATTCAAGAGAACAGCAAAATTTATTATATAGATATTATGTTGCATGGAGATGGTGTTTAACTTTTTCATAATTTTGATGTATAAATTATTAATAAATTAGTTTATTTTTGAATATTAATTTGAATGCAATTAAGCGTAAGAACTTTTCGATATTTGACATCGTTGCCTATCTAAAGTCATATAGTTTGCCTTTACTGAAAATTTTTTAGGATAACAATTATTTTCTTTTAAGTAATAAATAATGAATATTAACTGGAGTTAATCCTTCAAGCATCAGGTTATGATATAATTTGAAAAAATGGAAGGAAAAAAATTCTACTGCCTGGATTCGAACGAGAATCTGATAGATTTCCTACTCGAGTGTCCTATGGATTTCACTGTACGAACTTTATCCCACCTTAATGGATTTCATTTTGTTCGTAAGTTCACATGTTGTTTGTTAAATATATAACATAATTGGCTGATACTTGTGTATCTATATATTAATATGTGAACGTCGAAATTGGGGAACATTTTTGGGGTGTTTATTATAAAAGGAGGGAAATGAAACTTATTCATTCGAAAGGTACTGCATAGCTGCTAACTCTTCCACATTTAAGAAGCATCTCCCACATGCATGCAGGGCTCTTTTTCTCCCACAAAAAACACCTTTTAACAACAACCAGTCGGTAGAACACATTCCAATCCAGGAGAAGAAAGAATGTTCAGTATGATTCGAAAAAATAAAACTGATTTAAGGAATAGTTTATCACTTTCAGAAACTCTTTTGGCTATTACATGTACTACACTAAAATTGTCAGATATTGAACCATGTGTGAATTTTGAACTGTCAGAAGAAGTTCTTTCAAGTGCAAAGAAGGTTGCCAAACTTACAATGACAAACACAAAGACACAGTTGTGTGAAAATATTTATTTTAATAAAAAGGTTTTCAATTTCTTTCTGTTGTGTGAGCACTTTTTTCGAATCTCCCTCATTTTGAACATAAAACTTCCTCTTTGGGCTCTTCACAGGTTGACAAGTATGGGTGCTGTGCCATAGAAGTGCAGTAAAAAAAAAAAAGCCTCTGCAACCACAATTAGCCGAGATATTAATTAAAAACCTATACGGATAGGATGCTAATAGGTTAACGATAGATGGCATCCTATGTCCATCAGTGAGAATTCAATTCTCATGAGATTCATCGATTCAATTGCAGTATTTAATTTCAATCTCAATTGGTCGAATTTTGATCACAGGCCAAAAGATAATTTGATTCAAGCATTTTAATGTATAAATTTTTAAGTTAAAACAAGAAAACATTGTATGTTTATTTTTTTCTTATTGGAAATATTATTTCTTTATTTTCAGCCCGAAGACTCCCCTCTATGACATGACGGGGCATGAAGATAAAATATTATGCTGTAATTGGTCCAACAGAGAGCTTATGTTAAGCGGTGGAGCAGACAATGCTTTAAGACTATTTAGACATGAAGTTTAGGTGCTGTAAGAAATTGTTAATAAAATCTTCTTATTTAAGATTTAAAGATTTACTGATTTCATATATTACATAGTTCATTTTAAAAGTTTGCCTTTTGTGTACCTGCAAACTATGAAAATACAAGTATTAAATACAATGCAGATGTTACAAAGAAAATTAATAGCATTGAAGACAAAAAATTGCAAACTTACTATGGAAATAGCCCTCTATCATAAATACCAAATGGCTTTTGGTAGAATTCCCATCCTTTTATTACCGTACTTTCAATAGCTGAAATCCTGTGTTTGTGTGTTTGTTTTATTTTATTATTATAAAGTGGTCATTTATCCTGCATGGGTAAGAGTTTAAATGCTTTTTCTGGACATAAAATAATTTTATTATTGGTGCTTGTCACTGAAATGTATAACTTAAAAATATTACAGATAGACTTCTTTCTTTTTCTTCTTTCCCAATAGGAGAGTCTTCTGATCCAAATCTATACAATGTTTATCTGAGATAAGTTCCTAGAAGCAAAACTGAGGGAGAAGCAAAAAAGAAATTTAAAACTTAACCACTGGCATTTAATAATAACTAGGATAATTTTTATTTGATTTATTTAGACCTGCAGATGGGTTGTTTTTTTCTAAAATGGAACTAAAATGTGTTTTCAGTCACAATAGGAAAAATAGTACAAAACCCAAATTTTATTTCTCCACTGTTAAAATCTACTATATCCGTTTTTCACAAAAAATTTACAACTTCTATCTCCCAGTCACCTTATTGGGTCATTAAAAATGCTGATTTTAATCATTGGAGATACGAGGGGCATACTGTATTGATTTACACTTTATTTTTTTCTGACATATACACACAGGTGGTACATTAGCTCCCCTTTTCTGTTGATGTGCACCTGCTTTTCCAGCCTTCCACCCAGTTGTAAACGGTTTTCTGTGAAGGTGCATGTTCCCCATACGCTGTATTACCAATCACCTATGAATTTATGCAGTGGTCAAACCCTCTTTTCAGAGAAATCAACTCGTCTAGCTCTACCCTTTAAGATCGCTGTCCATATTGTCTACTCATACATCGACAGCGGTGAGAGAAGTGGGCTGTGGTGTGGACAGAGCTGGCATCCGCTTAGCTTTTGCTGCTATCTGGTGGCGGAAAGTTGTGCTAGCTATGCATGAATGTCATCACAAATGAAATTGTTAACTGCAAGTGGAAGGAAAAAAATAAAGTATAAATTAAAATAATACGCCTCTCGTACATACTGTTGAGACGAGGGTATTGATTTGATTATGAAGAATATTTACTATCTATAAGTTGAAAATCAAATTGGATTTTTTGTGTCATCGAACTTACATTTGAAACTCTGTAATCTATGTTTATGAAATGATAGTTGTAGGAAGTGTGACAGTACAGTTCAACGAATGGTCGTAAATGTTCAGAAGAAGGTGAACAAACGATACCTTTTTATCATATTTAATTCAGAAGGTCTCTTCTCAGGGAATTGGCATTGTCCTGGTTGGTTTAAAACTTTGACAACTGTTTTCACCAGAGATTAATGAAGGGCATATTCTTTTGAGTGAAACATTGATCATGACAATTTACAAATCAAGTGAATTATTCTCACTCTATAGTTCTATTTTGTTGTTCAATGTACCTTGCCATTCTTTGATAATTGATCTCATTAACTAGGTAGTTTTTGCAAGTCATTTTTGTGCTCCACTGTCTGAAATTTCTTAAATCTTGTGTCTGGAGGAATTTGTGAACTAGATGAATTTGGGTTTATAGCAAAGACAACACGAATTTTATAGTGGTCTTTTTAAACCCTATGTAATCCACCAAGCATTTCTGCGTTGTGTGCTGCAGTTATGGTTGTGCTCGTGAGTGCCAAGAGTGCGGTTTGTTGCCATTGTACCATTTACAAAGCTTTGTCTGCTTCGTGGTGAGTGCTTTTAGTGTCTCAGAAAATAAGATGCCTGCCTTGTGTAAAGTTGCTCTTTGATTAGTTTTCTGAACGCAAAGAACATTAAACCTGCTGAAATCTGTTGGTATATATGTGAGATTTATGGCAATGAGTTGTCCAATGATATGGAGATGGTATGACTTTTTTTATTGAAAGACTTGAAAATCTGTATATTTAGGATCAGTGGCTGATCATCTTTGGCAAATGATTTGGTGCGTGCAAATGACAAGAAGAGAGAGAATAGATGAATTCACTTTGAAGTTGCTTTCGCAGCGTTTTCCCCAAGTTCCATGTTGGTATGTGATTTGCATCACGTGCGGCAACAGCTGGTGCAAAACTATGACAAGTTTAGTTAGTTAATACAATACAATGCATCCATCCGGGTCAGTATGGCCAGAGGCCGATGAGTTAGGTGGGTAATGACGACTGCTGTAAGATGGTCACAGCAGCCGGGACTGACAGCTGCAGTAAGATGGTCACAGCAGCCGGGACTGACGGCTTTATATGCCCTCCAGGGATGGTGATTGTATGGTCACCCATCCAGTGACTAGCCGTGCCTGATGTGGAAACTATGTAGAAAAATAGTGTAAGGTGTATTTTTCAAGCACTTTTGCTGATGTTTTTAAAATGGAATATCAAACAAACTGATTAATGTATGTCAGGAATTTATTTTGGTATGTTTCCCTGTGTTAGTACCAAATTTCACCAACAGGTGGTGCTGTATGCGAACCATGCATGAACCCCAATTAATTACACCCTGTCCAATGAAAGAAATACTGGGCGTGTCCAGCTAAATTGCCAATTTCAATTGTTAATTATTGTTAATTTTATTTAGCAACAATGTGTAACAATTGAAATTGAGAATTTAATTAGACATGCCCAGTTTTTCTTTTGTTGGACAGCATATAGATGATGCAGTGGAAGTGCAATGGCAAATTTGTCAGTGTAGAAGTGTGCATTAAATCCTATTACTATAGGAAAGAATGGAAATGGTATATTTGTTGGAGGAAAGAATATTTATTGTATTGGAACGCTGGGCTTGACAAAACCGGTAGACTGGTAGCCAAATGCTATTAAATGTTTAGAGGTGGCTACTAAAAGTCGATGTGTGGTAGCCATTTGGCTATTACCTAGGAGGATTAACGCACATATAGCCTAATCTTCCAGACAACTTCAGTGACGTGGAATAAACAGCAGAAGTTCTTGAAGATTTCAGAAGATTTTCTAATCAACACTGCAAAGTGGGTCAGAGCAAACATGAGACTTTATATCATTACTCAGTAACTTTGAAACTATAAAAACTCATTTGGAGAGAGTTCAATAGCAACTTGCACCAAAAGCAAAAAGGATGTTGAAGGTGATCATATCTGTTAGTTTCATCTTTTGTCTCCATTACTGCAGATGACATTTCCAGGCTGATGAAAGAAACGCCACAACAACTTGTAAAGATAAAGTGCAGTCATCGTTGTTGTACGTCTGACTTTGATCCAAAACCAGCAATACATCACTGTTATCAAAACATACCAGGGACTCTCCATATATGTAAGCTTCACTTTTTCAGAAGCATGATGCATCTGTGGTCATTGTAAGCATTGCCTTTTTATTTTTGACGATACAAATCTTATTGACGAAACAAAAACATCAAATTTTTTATTTAATTTTAATTTTGCAGATTTAATAAAATATTTTAATGTCGTATTGATAAATTTCGTGAATTTGTTTATACTTGAGTTTACACTACACGCTTTATTAATGTTGGCTACTGAATTTTGTTACTAAGCTACTAGAATTTTAAACCTAATAGCCAATTGTCTACAACTACAAAAATATTTTGTCGAGCCCTGGGAATATACCACTAATTGGGTGCAGGGCCGTACCCGGAGGGGGGGGGGGGGGGGTGGCCCCCCCCCCAAATTGGCCACAATTTCAAATAAAACTGTTACGGGGACCCCCCCCCCCCACAATCAGGATTGGGTCAGCTTCCCCCCCCTCCCCGAAAAAAATTCTGAGTGCGGCCCTGAATGCATGAGAGTACAACAGTGACAGAAGGTAGCTTCCAGTAGCTTTTATGTCAAGGACAGTCCGCATCAGGAAAACAGTTGTACGAGTAATTTACATGAACTGGTAGTTTTATGATGAATTGTTGGACATCAAGGTTAGTCATTATGGCACCAATCCAGATCATCGGGTAATAGTGGAACATAAACGCTAGCGGAATCTAGCGGTAATCAAATGGAATGGGCCTTTTTCAAACGAGAAAGCGCGAGATTATGGCCGCGCTCATGCATGATCGAAAACGAGGCTGACTGGTGAAGCGCAGCTTGCTGCGAAGAAATGAATGCTTATCCAGTCCCTTTTTTAAATGCACTACCACAGATATCATTGAAGGATGTAAAAGAAATTGTTAGGTTTAAGGAACCGAGAGAAATCTGGAAACTGTTGATCAAATCAAACTTCATTGTTTTCAGGATGCAAATTACAATTTTCAAGACATATATAAAAATTTTCAGTTCCTTCTTTAATGATGATCATTACTTCAAATTCATTTGACAAATGAGGTTTGTTTTGTCGTCGTTGTTGTTGTGTTGTTGAATAACCCGCAATGGACTACGTTCTTTTCAACTCATTATTATTCCTTTCCCGAGTCCAAAATGCGCCTTTTTAATTCTTCATTTTCCCCCGCAAGCCTTTTGATTGTACCAACCTGATTTTATGTGGTGTACGTTTTTATATGTCTGATTTTGAAATTTGTAATTCTTCTATGTCCTTTTGTGTTTCATTTATCCAAGTATTGGCTATTTTCAATTTTGACATATATTTGAAAATTTTTCCTGTGAGCCTATTGGGGTTTATTCTTTCAAGATTTTCATAAAAAACTATTCCCCTTTTCCTAACGGTACAGTATCAGTAATTTTTTCAGTACAGTAAAACCCCGTTACAACGTACTTCAAGGGACCTGGAAATTTGTACGTTATTCTGAGGTGTACGTTATACTGAAACTGGGGGGGGGGGCTTGTAAAAAATGCATATATTAATAGAAAAACATAAGAATACATGAATGCATTTTATTTTATTCAATACAAATACACTATAGCATATACAATATGTAGTATTACATGAATTTTTTAAAAAAAATCTGTAATGACCGTCTGCTTTCTTTCTACAACTTGCCTCCCCAAAAAGTCCTCCATATCTGATATTGTGAAGTTAAATGTTTCTGGTGCACCGCTGTGCTGTGCAAATATAGTTTCGTAAGCTTTTTATAGCCCCCATTGCTACCAAAGTTGAGACGGGCGTTACCTCTGGTTCTAAATGGCCATTTTCATCTTCGTCTTCCTGGTCGCTATGAATTTCATTTTGCTTTTGTCCCATCATTGGATCCCGACTGAGTAGCATGCAACAATCGACAATCGAACATGCTAGACTGAGGGTGCGTTCACTTATTCGTTCGGAGTCATGCTCCGAGTCAATGTGATCACGTGATCAGAGTACTAGCGTCATGGCTCAGAGTCAACCGAGGCTAACGAGAAAGACAGGCTCCGGCACTGAAAAGTCACCTGACCAAGATAGGTCTATTAACAATGTAGCTTTCATTGTTTCCATCTTGTATTTTAACAATCAGTGTTTTTTCCTTTGTTGGAAACAATGAAGGTTGGATTGTTAATAGACCTATCTTGGTCAGGTGACTTTTCAGTGCCGGAGCCTGTATTTCTCGTTAGCCTCGGAGTCAACACAACGACGTAACAATCGAAGACTTTGATCGTTATAATCATTTGCGTGCAGTATTGCCAATTTAGCCTTTTTTTCATGCGCTTGTCTTTTTTTGGACATTTTTAATAAAAATTAAACAATGCACTTCAACCATCTACCATTCATTTAAAAGTCTTCAATTCTCTTCAAAAACTCTCATCATTATTCATTGGTGAACTTGTTATTATTTATTCTTTTTATTTATTATTTTATCTTCTCCATTTATAAATGAGTATAGAATCATTCAATAATAAATAAACATATTATACTACTTCGTAAATTAATGTATAATGCACAAAATATTGAAATGAGCTTTTAAATTGGACACATCCCTGCTAAATTAGCAACACTACTTGTGAACGATTCAAGATATTTTTTCCCTTCTTCGCAACCTCCGGAGGCATCAGAAAAGCATGAGCAGTGCCCATGACACTTTAGGTTAAGGGGAACTTTTAATATTAAGTTATTTTTTATTAACAGGAATAAACAATAACATATTTTTTATTTTTTAATATTTTTATAAAAACAAAGTTCTGGTCACAATTGTAATTTTAATTTATTATCATAGAGACTAGGGTGGCCTCATGCGTAAAGATGAACTGAGATTGAGCATATAAAAATTAATAATTATGCTGAAAAAATTGTCTTGAATCAAATTTTCGATCAATTTAAGCTAAATTTTCGTTTATATCGTGCAAAGCCTACAACAATGGAAGGCTAACCAATCATGGTAGGCTATGATCGTGCCCTTTGGAAAGATAGAGGCGGCCATGTTGATAGTTAAACAACGTATGCGCCAGCTTGAAAAAATAAAGTCTTCTCTTGTTTGTGTGGTTGCCACGGCTCCTAACAAGCGCGCTCGCAAACGATATCTCATTGTAACAAAATTAATCATCGTTGAAGTCACAACTTTGTTGGCACTCTTCATTGTTGCGTCGTCTTTCTCATTAAATTTTTTGACTCCGATGTCTCCAGCTTGAAAGCAGGAGTTAAGGGAGTTAACCCGAGTCGCACTCCAAGCGAATAAAGAAACAAACTCCGAAAGACTCCAAGCGTACCCTGATGTTGGAGGTCAAGGGAGTTAACTCCGAGCGAATAAAGAAACGGAGACCAAATGACTCGGAGCAAATAAAGAAACGGAATCCGAATGGCTCAGAGTCACGGGAGTCACTCGTTGCGACTCCAAGTGAATAAGTGAACGCACCCTGAGTGGCATGCAGAGATTTCCGGGTTTATATATGCTATACTGACCAATCTATGAAATGAACTCGGCTTAATTAGTCCATTGGCCCATTTGCAACTTTCGCACGGGCTGCATTGACCAATCAGTGCAAGACATGTGAACGATGTACGTTGTACTGAAGGGATAATTTAACCAAGGGGATGTAAAATTAGTACGTTATTCTGAAATGTACGTTAAAGTGAGGTACGTTATTCTGAAACTTTTTAGCATTAAAATACCTACGTTTGGGACGGGGATTTGAAATTTGTACGTTATTCTGAAATGTACGTCAAAGTGAGGTACGTTGTAACGAGGGTTTACTGTATGTGTGTATATTTCATTGTTGCAACGTACTTTAAATATTGACCCCAACATTTTTCTTAATATTTTTCTTTCAGCTACTTTCAGTTCTTGAGTTAACATTTTCTTGATCAGGGTCAGACATTTAGCTGTATAAAGTGCTTCTGGGCGTATTACTGTTGTTTAGTGCCAGAAGCAGTTATTTTTCCTGTCAAATTGTCATATTGAGTAGTCTTGACGTTCGTCATAAACTTGGTTTTTGGAAGGAGATTCTTAAACTATCTCTTAGCTTTTTGTCATATAATGTATTATTATTTACATTGCATGGATTGCAATAAACACTCATTGCCAGTGCGTTTACATTTATGTTGTTTACTTCACTTGCACACACACATCCAATATGTAAAATGTTATTAAGATCAGTTAATTAATTGATTGATTAAATGATCTTACCATATTGATATAAAAATATAACAAATAAAACAAAAATGAAAACAAAAAAGTAATAAAAAATAACATCCCAACATAATTTTAATTGATTTCAATTAATAAAATTCATTATACAAAAGGTTTATGTTAAATTCATGAATTATATTCAATATAATTTATATCAAATTTTAATATTAATTAACGAAATAATAAATAAATAAATAAATAAATAAATAAAAGTAATG
>JAHWFO010076664.1:882431-902004 GCA_023313115.1 Rhysida immarginata | reverse complement strand
CCAGTGATTAAACCGTTACGTCTTTATTAATCTATAAATTAACACATGCAGTGCTTTCCCGTGTGTGAATTTCACCCGTCAGCCTCGTTTTCAATCTGCCAAGGACGCCGCCATTTCTCAAGTCTTGTAAACGTGAAAAAGGCCCATTGTGGAGCACGGCCTTTCGCGTGGTATGTGTCATTTGGGATTCGTGGTTCACTCGTTTTGAGATGATTATGGAAATATACGGTTTTAAAATTAGGTCATTCTTTTTTGAAAACCCTATATAATAATAGCATATAATTATGGGTACGCCACATTCAGGGGGAGGCCGTGGGCTAGGGGGCTTTCGCAGAACAAGCCAGCTCTTGAAGTTAGCATCACCTAGCTCGGCCCGAGATCTTAGTGAGTGAAGTGAGCCAAGCTGCGAGTCCCGACAAGGAAGTAAGGAGAGGAAATTGTAAAGGCTGATCGAACCCTGAATAGGGATTAACTCCGTTATCTATTGTTCGAGTCCTGTAGAAATTTCGCTGCTGGACTCACAGCTCGTATACTGAACGCCCCTTCTTTTGAAATCGATCACCCTTTTACCATTACTTCCTTGTTTATCAATCATGTCATTTTACAATCTCAGAGAAAATAAATAAATAAATGTTAACTTAATAAATTTGTGGTCATTTTAAAAACTGTGAAACCCGATCTTGAAATAAAATTGATATCGGGAGAATATGTATTGAAAATTGTTTTTATAATTTTTTGGAATTTTTGGAAATATTACCTTCTTCACCCCTTCGTCTAAACAAGGAAGTAATGGTAAAAGGGTGATCGAATTCTAAGAATTTAAAGAAGGATTAACTCCGTTATCCATTGTTCGAGTCCTATAGAAATTTCGTCGCAGGACTCGCCTCGTCCTAAGTGAACGCGGCCTTAAACCCCCAACCCCCCTCTCGTACTTTGGAGGGCACGTTAAGCTGTCGGTCCCGGCTGCTACTACCACCTTATAGCAGTCGTAAAAAGCTGGCAGAAGTTCAAAAATGCATCTCCCAACTCGTCTGGTCAGCGTGGGAGATTAGACCAAAAAACCCCCCATGGGGGAGGCCTATGTCCTGCAGTGGGCATCGACGAAGTTTAAAATACATGTTATCACTTCACGTGTTTCCTCGCATCTGAGTCAATTCGTATTGGTCTGTTAATGTCATTCCTTCGGTTAAAGACGTTTGATTAAAGTTTTAGAATAATTTCTAGCCATTTTTCTAAATGTTCTTAGTATAAAAGTTTTTATATTAAAAAAAAATGGATGACTCATTCAACATGATCACACATGTTCATTACGTTAACCCCTAGAGTTCACATTCCATAATCCCTCCAGAATTCAACGCTCTTGCTCGCAGATGTCAATCATCTGATGTCATATCTACCCCTCTTTTACGACTTAAGACACTTGCTTCCTTGTTTTATATTTTATAAATTTTTTCCAATGTGCGTTTTCTAACTTTCTTACTTTTATGTCTTTTTCACTATTTTAATTTTACGTTGTTTTCATTAAGGTAAACTTTATTTGTTTTGTCTATTCATAAAGTGCGATGTTTTTATTATTATTAACCACATACACATATTTTGCATTAAGTTCGTCTTTTGACCCTTCAAATGGATTACCATCCATCGTGACTGTTGAATAGTTTACAAAACAGGGGTTTTTTTCTTAACTTCAAATGGTAATAATTCTTAATTTCAATTGGTCATTGACAAAGTTTAAAATACATGCTATCACTTCACGTGTGTTTCCTCATATTTTAGTCAATCTGATTTGGACTGCTAATGTCATTCCATCTGTTTCAGACGTTTGTTTAAAGTTTTAGAATAATTTCTAGCCATTTTTCTAAATGTTCTTAGTATAAAAGTTTTTATATTAAAAAAAAAATGGATGACTCATTCAACACGTTCACATATGTTCATCACGTTTACTCTCACTCTTGTTACATCATGACCTACATTTTTTATAATTTCAACTGGGGGTGGGTCTTTTCATTTTTTATAATTTCGTATGGGTGGGTTTTGTCATTAATGATGTCTTTTTTGCTCTTATTATTTAACCCAATACCTGAAGAGGGATCGCATAACCCAATATTTAATAAACAAAGTGAAAATTATTGTACTCGCTCAGCTGTGAGAGGAGTAGCCCGACGTTTGGAACTAGAGTATTTTCCTGAATGTGTAAACGATGGAGTCTATTTTTATTAATATAAAATTTAAAAAAAAATAAATAAAACTTGTACTGTGTGTCAATGCGTATTTTTTAACACCTAATGACATTTGAATTAATTTTTAACTAAATTTGGAAGAGAGAATAATTAATTTTGAAAAATTTTGGAATTAATTTGGAAATCATAAAAAATTATTTTGAAGAAAATTGGGATTGATAATAATTTTAAATGAAAAAAATTAGCTTAAAATTAACGTAATTTTGAAAAAAACTGGAATTGACAATAATTTATTTTTGAATAATTTTGGAATCGACAAAAAATTATTTTAAAAAATTTGGAAATGGCTAAAAATTATTTAAAAAAAATTAATTTAATTAATGAGATAAAAGGGTATGGAGGTAACAAATATGGTGAGTAACTCTTGGCTATCTGGAAGAAAACATCTGGAAGTTAACACCTACAACCCATTGGTCACTGACAATAAAAACCCTTTGGTTACCTGGAATGCAACAACTGGTTACCTGAACGGTAAGTACTGGTCAGCACGTTGAATCAATAATGTTAATTAGGAAGAGTGTTTAATGAAATAAATAAAAAAAATCCGATGATTCTAAACACAATAGAAAATTAGTAATTAGGTATATACGATGTGATGGGCCAGATTATTTACCATCCCCCCCAATTTCGATGGGTATTGGTTACCCTTTTTTTGGTTACCTGGTCATTAGGCCGAATGCAACAAAGCCCCATCCATCATAAACCACACCCACAATCCATCAAAAACCTGTCAACCCCTTTGGATACCAATCAACCCTTTGGTCACTTGGAATGAAATTCCAACCAACCATTTGGGTACTTGGTATGTAACACCTGTCAATACCCGTCAATAAAATCAATCAATACTCATTAATATTCAATAAAATCAATCAATACCTATTAAAATACGTCAAAAAAATAAAAAATCGATGGAAAATTAACCCTTTAGCACCTTTTAACCCTTTGAACACCAAGAAAAGGGTTGCACGCGCCTCCCCCCTTTCCGCCAGGAGTGGTGCCTTACTACTGTTAGACTTGCTCAGATCATGCTCACGATGTGCTATTGACAATTCCACCATCATCACCTTCGATTCCAAGCCACCTCTGCACCTGTGGATGCAAACCTGCTGCCCATTACTTCGGAAGATGGGCGAGCTAGTCAGTTCTGTTGAGGGAGACGAAAACCTCTTCATTGGCCCAGAGCTGAGCATCTCGACGAGAGATTTTTCACCATTGCCTCCATCAATCTTTCTTATTGTTATTTGGTGGTTGCAGGGAAATTCTTCACCAGCTGCTAGTACCGTCAAAGCCCTTTGTGTCATGGAAGATAATGGGCGAACTGCACTCGATGGTTGGGATGTGTTCGAAGACCAGGGGTCCTTGTAGGAAACATTAACGTTGTCATCAAGGCCAGAAAGATGGCGTGAAAGTAGCAGAGAAGCTAGCAGCTCTTCTGCACCACTCTCGCTCGCCCGCACACAAGATCCCTGCATATTCCAATCGAGGCCAGGCCAATCCCTACCACCTTCATTTATCAACCTTAAAAATCATCTTGAACATGAGATCCCTCGGCCCTCGCTTTAAGCAGATAGTGCTTGCAATGTTTATCGCCTTGTCTGCATCGGACATTCTCCTTCTATAAGAAATGAAATTAGTTCTGTCGCAGCCATAACACGACCATCATAGACGCTACGGTAATGGCCAGTTCTAAGGTAATTTATCATCTCCTCATGGCCAAAGGGTATCAACCATCATCCTCAATCCATCCATCCATATGTGCGACCACGACTACAGATTGATGACGTTGGACATTTTAACATCAGATCTCAGTTCCCAAACGCTCTACGTATTTACCCTGTGTCGTGAGATGGAGAAATGAATATTTTTTAACGATGTGTTTCTATGCTCTTCTCTTCCATTTGTGATTGTTGACGAATTACAACTTTTCATCTGACTATAAAGCATTATCTGTGGCAGCAGAACGCCTTGCTCGAGTGATGGAGAATCCCTCCACGTAGTAATCATCCAAGGTTTACTTTCCATCAGGGATTCGCCATATTTTCAAGGCACTTCTATTTCTTGTCGACAATGCGTTTGCTGACACTCCTGGATTAATGGGGGTCACATCGTACTCTTCCTCGGGCCATGGTGCCATCGTGCGCTTCTCGCGGCCTCCAGTACCAGTATCATCGCCGGGAACACTACAGTGCCACTTCGTAGCTGGTTTATGAATATTTCTCTACTGGACAACGAAAACTATATTGGATCGTTCGTTCCATTCGTGGAACGCCTTCTCCACGGATTGCCTCCTACCCTAGCTTCATGGTTGTTTATGAAAACTAGACACCAACGTTTCTTCAGAAAAACTGTGATGAACGACGCCAGATCTCGCTGTCGCCATCTCCTCATACTATAAGAGATCCTGATACTCCTCAGAAACACCACGCCTCGACAGGAGATTGCTGACGATACATGCTAAATGAAGAGCGAAATCAACGCTCTGATGATCCGCCAACCATCAGGTGCAGCGCTCCAGTCCAAACTCACCTAGGTAGCTGACATCCGTCTTGTATTGTCAGTAGCGTTTGCAGAGGAGCGACATCGAGCAACTGCCGAACGTTGTCAGCTAAACCTCCTTTTTAGAATGTTGCAAGATTTTATTGTCATGATTTAATTTTCTACATATAGCGGCCTTGTTAGCTATTATTATCACTTGTGAAACACTCATGAAGGAGACAGAGAGCTCCGAAATCGCCTGGTCTTGGACAGTGGGGTTGTGGATTCTGACTCGGACATCCTTTCAACTTTCCACACTGTTCTCGATATTCTTCAATCACCCAGTCTTCCCGTCAAATGCCACGAAGAGTTGGATAGAGCACTTCCTCCATTTTGCTGTAATGTCGATGCTTTCTTCACACAGTCTGTCACCGAGGACAAAGCCAAGAAGTTCCTGTCTGCGGGCAGCCGTCTGCAATCCAGTCCAGGCATGGATGGCTTCCCGTACGCCTTCTACGTTAAGAGATGGAATCTTCTTGGGTCTTTTCTTGTGCGAGTGTTCGATTCCATCTTAGCAGACCTCTCCTCCAATTTTTACAATAGAGAAAAATCGTATTGCTGCCGAAAACTCCAGATCCTGAGCATATGACCCAGTGAAGACCCATAAGCCTTCTAAACACAGATTTTAAGTGGCTTCATAGAAGTCATTATGGATGTATTGGGTTCATTGTCCGCAGCAGCTCAATTGGTGAGGGCAGTGACAGCGAAAGGCATGGTCCCTAGTTCGAGTTCAGGTTGCGGATATTTTCCTTCTCTTTTCTATGTAAAATTATGATATGCTTCTTCAGTGTAATTATCATCTTCTCTTTGACGGATTATAAGGTTTTCACTGAAGACTTAAACTCTATGCCGCTGAGTTCTTCGACCCTGGACAGTCCTGTATAATTCCATCTCGCAGGATGTTGACTATCTCTTCACGATCCGATGTGTTATAGAGGTAGTCCGGACAAATCTCTGGCTGTGCTAATCCTCGATCTAGAAAGGCATTCGGCAAGGTGAATCACATCTGCCTTTTTTAATATATTGCACCATATTTATGTTCGGAATTTTGCCACTATCATAGCCGCACTGCATGCACTCTTGTGTCAATTAAAGCTTCCTCATCATCCACCTTTAAACTGTTAAAAAGTGTCAGGCTGGAGTGCCCTCCTGTATATCATTTTATCTGGATCAATTATTGCGTTACATGAACCGCCATCCTAACTTACCAACAGAGTCGTTCTCTATTAAGTCCCTTGCTTATGCGGACGATGTAGCACTTTTTGCATCAGATCCGTTTTTCCTGGACGTCTTCAGAAGGACTTTAGAACGGTTCATTGCCTCGACGGGAAGTTCCATCAATTTCGTCAAATCCAAGGGCACTGACTGCAGAACTTCTTCCTGATTTCTTGAGGCAGTTAGGTGACAGTGTTAGGATACAACTTCTCCTTTTTACCAAAAGCAGATATTGTCCAAATGTTTACGAAGTGTTTTTCCCGCTTTCGCAAAAACTTTCATTTCTCCACCTCTGTCTTTGTCAAGGTGCAGTTTATCAAGACTCACGTTATCCAGTTGCTGACAACGAAGTGCCTATTCACTTTTCCATTGTTTCAAGACTGAAGAAAAGTTCGTCAAGCAATTGTGAACTTTGTGTGGGGACCCAACATCACTCATCACCCCCTCTGTGCGGAATTTTTGATCATTCCCTTTGAAAGAGGAGGGTTGATGTTGCCTGATATCTGCTGGACTCTCATTGTGGCCATAATGGCAGCACTGATCTGTGTTATTCTTCGCCCTCCTCCTATTTGAGCGAATTTCGTCTTTCTGCATCTCCGGTTTTTTAAGATGAATAGACTTCCAGTGCCTCCATCAATGCCTGTCTCCATTTTTTTCTCTACGAAAAATTGATGCAGAGAGTTTTGGCAATGTAAAACAGTCATGGTTTTTCCAGCATGACCAGGGCAAACCACCGGCATATTTCTCCTTCGCCCAGTGTGCAATGTTTAAGACACTCCGACCATTGTCTTTAATAGATCAACATTCAACTTACAATGGCGACTGTTGCATCATGGATTTCTTTCTCTTCAACTGCTGGATGCCTCTACTGTGGCTTAAATAAGACTATTCCGCACATTTTTTACGAGGTTTCGTTCGGGCAATCTATCTGTGGTCTTCTTACCAGTCTGTGCGCTGCCTGTTCGACGATTCCACTGGTGAATCATACTCGTATAAATTGGAACTAACCATTTCAATAGCCTTCATCAATCGAGAGCTGTGGATGGCGCATATGGACAGATCTGTTGGAACGAGCTTTTCGTCTTACCTTCCTGATGAAACTTTGATGGTTCACCGGATAGCGAATGAGCCTCATCTCGAGGCGTTTATATAGTTGTAGCAGTCCCTAAGGGAGTCTATCTGCATGGGCAACTGGGCACCTGATTGAAGACCTCTAATGGCGCCTGCTAACGTTATAACATCTGCCTCAGCTCCACCAGCTGGCTAGGAGACATTGGACCTATGGAACCCTTTGGATCGCCGCAGCCCAAACAACATTGAGTTGAGGTTTGCTAAGCATGCTGAATGCTTGTCACGGCGATGTCGTTCTATCATTTTTGATGCCTGTGCGATTAGGAGAATCAACTTCCGAGTTCCATCAACTACAAGCTTCAATTAATATCCTGAGCTGCCCTTTTCTTCTTAGGATGAACACCAAGCCAGCACTTGGATGTATCCCAACAAAGAGAAATTCTCATGTGGTAAGTGGATTACCTTAAAGTTTATGTCGAATCTCCCGTTCTGAAGCTAATAATAGGCCTGGAACTGCACTATACCTAGTTGGCTTTACCCCAAAATTTTATTCAGTTTATCACTTTCGTGCCTGTACTTTGGACCTGTCCCCTAGCTGTAATTCACAACGTTATATACTAAAAAATGAGAAGAAACTAATTAGGTTTAA
This sequence comes from Rhysida immarginata, assembly GCA_023313115.1. Lineage (NCBI taxonomy): Eukaryota > Metazoa > Arthropoda > Chilopoda > Scolopendromorpha > Scolopendridae > Rhysida > Rhysida immarginata. The sequence goes on along the minus strand of JAHWFO010076664.1, from coordinate 894,294 downwards.
TTTATTTCTTTAAGCTTTCTTATATTTTATTTGTTCGCTTATACCATTCAATGGCAACCCTTAGTGATATCTGGCTAAGCTCTGCTGTTAAACATGTTTGTATAAATTAGGAGATTCTGAAGCCCCTTTCTTGATGGCAAGTTCCTCTGGCTTGATGGGCCTTAAGCTAGTGATCCTGGAATGCACAGTGATTATGGTGATCTTTATGGGCAAAGAGCCCAGTATAGTACATCGCTTTGAGTGCCGAGTGTGGCTTACATATGCCGTATGAGGGGCATACTATATTGATTTAACCTTTATTTTTTCTGGTATGTACAGACAGTTTACACATCAGCGATTAGATTCACCTTTTCAATATAATCTCCCTTTAAATGAATGCACTTTTTCCCATTGTGTAGTAGTTTCTCTGGAACTATTCTCTTGAAATACCTTTTATCCACGCCTGGACAACTGTATTCAGATATTCAACGTTTGCAAAATGGCGACCACGCAGAGGTTTCGGCAGAGGACTGTCCTTATGCTTCCATTGCATTGATTGCTGTTTGGTCTCTGACTCATGCCGTCAAAAGTTTCGGAATCCATCTGAGAAATACCTTCCTCATCTGAAGGTGGCCATACATGGTACGTTTCTTGACAGTCCCGTGGTCGTCTCCATTTCCAAAAATGTGATGCACCTATTCTCTTGGATGGCCTTCTTTACCCTGGCGATATTGGTTGGCTTTGACGCTGTCACTTTCCTTCCAGAACTGGTCCCCTTTTCCGTTAATGTACGCCCACTTTTCCAGCCTTCTTCTTCATCCAGCTGTAAACGGTTTTCCGTGAAGGTGCATGTTCTCTCCACACTCAATCACCTATAAATTTTTGCAGTGGCCACACCCTCTTTTCAGAAAAACCAACTCGTTTAAAGCTGCCCTTTTTATGATCGCTCTCCACGTTGTCCGCTCATATACCTTCAGTGGTGAGAGAAGTGGGATGTGGTGTGGACAGCTAGCACAACATCACCTAAAGATAAGGTCTTAGTACTCGGTGAGAACTGCGTCATCAAATTGAGACATACAATGCAACTTTCATTGTCTGCAACAAATGAAATACACGGAACGTTTTTTCGTTTGTTGTAAACAATGAAAGTTGCATTGTATGTCTCAGTCTAGCCCACGAGAAAGACAGGCCCTGGTCAATACCTCCTAGAGAGAAGGCCTGCGGACAAAAGGTGTATACATTGTTACATTATCATCATCAAGCGGCCAAATTTAAGGCTTATTATTGGTAGAAAAACGATAACAATAGCCGCTTGATGATGATGTAACAATGTATACACCTTTTGTCCGCAAGCCTTCTCTCTAGGTGGTGTTGCCCTGGCGCGGAAAAGTCACGTGATCATCTTAGTCCGAATAACAATGTAACTTTCATTGTTTCCATCTTGGATTTTAATAATCGGCAATTTTTCATTTGTTGGAAACAATGAAGGTTACATTGTTACTCGGACTAAGATGGTCAGGTGACTTTTCCGCGCCAGGGCCTGTCTTTCACGTGGGCTACGTGTCTCAGTTTGATGACGCAGTTCTCACCGAGTACTAAGGCCTTGTCTTTAGGTGGTGTTGGCTAGCATCCTCTTGGCTTTTGCTGCTACCTGGTGGTGGCGGAAAGATGTAATAGCTTTGCATGAATGTCGTCACAAGTGAAATTGTTAACCGTAAGTGGAAGCAAAAAAATAAAGTGTAAATCGATACAAGTACGTCCCCTTGTATAAGTTTTATGTTGCCCCTCCCTTGATAACTATTGTGAGCCCCAAGTAAAACTTCAGGAATTGTACTAGTCATTAGATTATTAATAGATGATCTTGTGTCATAAAGCGCTTTGTGTGTTGATTGTGGCTCATGTTCGATAGCCCTTTAGTCTGATGCTGTGTGTGGCACCCAATTAGCTGGCATTCTGAGTCTTTAGAAGTGACTCCTAACATTAGTTAAGTTTTGTTGAAGTTTCGTTTCACATTAGATGCTTGAACTGTAGTTAAATAGATGAGGGGAGGGAGATTTTATTCATGGTCCCACACCCCTTTCATCCATTCTTGGTTTCATTTAATGCAGGTGGGTTTTACTCATGTTTTATCTTTGATCTTCAATTTACTTATTGATTTCTTTGGTAGTATCACAAATAATCTTTGGAATTTTTTAACTTAACATTTGAATTGCATTGCCTCATAATTTTCTCTTTGAGCCCAATGCCAATCCTGGGATCTCTCGTGACCTTTCAGGATAAAGGTAACAGGTCACAAAGGATAAGCGTCTGAAGAGATCCTCCATAGGGCTGCTGCTCCCTATGTGAAAAGTAAGTACATGAATATCCTGGGAGCACAACCCTTCAGTTATGTCATAATTAATAAGTAGTGGAAGAATGGTCTGCTTATTGGTTTTACATGTCAGTCTGTCCCAACATTTTTGACATACAGTAGCGCTCAGAAAATAAGGCAAGAATACAATTTTTTATGTAAATTTAAAAACGATTATCGAACTGAACCAATATTTTAAAGGAAGGTGTAGAAAGGTGAAACAATTCATAAGACCCAAACAATTGGGAGATAATTCTCATACAAAAACTGAACAGACACTTTTGCTGGTTTGGCGACATTCAAAAAATAAGGCACAAGTCACTTTTGCTAAAAAAAAAAAAAAGTCAGTTTCCATTGTCACCAGAAAATGCATAAAAATAACTATAATATAGTACTCCTTCAATTTTTATAGGAAAATGTCAAATCAAAGGGTAAATCTCGATTTGAAGGTCCAGAAGGCAATTGCAAAAGCTGCTGAGGAGGGGAAATCTTACAACAGCATTACAGTAAGAAATATTATTCAACGAAAGAGAGAAAGAGGAGATCTCCAACGAAAGCCTGGATCAGGAAGACCACGTACTACCACAGAAAAGGAAGACAGACTGCTTTGTCGGTTATCGAAAGCTCAGCCCACACTTACAGCAGTGGATTTGAACCGTGAAATGCAAGAGGCTCATGCGGTTAAAGTTAGTGTTTCCACAACAAAACGGCGTCTAGTATAAGCAGTTTTGAATGGTAGGCGTACTGCAAAGAAACCTCTCGTTACAGCAGCGAAAAGGAAGGCTCGACTTGTCTTTGCAAAGAAGTACCAGCACTGGAACTCCAACGAATGGGCGAAAATCCTCTGGGAATCTAAGTTTCTGTTTTTTGGAATAGATGGAATACAGTATATTCGACGCCCCAAGAACAAGAGTTTCAATCCAAAATACCAAGTACCCACAGTAAAGCATGGAAGAGGATCTCTGATGGTTTGGGGTTGTTTTAGTAGAGGTTGTTGGTACTATGGACAGAGATATTCTACAGAACCACATGCATCCCCACGGAAAAACCTGCATGCCCAGAGGCTGACTATTCCAACACGACAACGACCCCAAACACACGTCCAACCTTGTTAAGCATTATCTGGCTTCCAAAAAAGTTCGAGTACTTGACTGGCCATCGCAGTCCCCTGATCTCAACCCCATCGAACATCTCTGGGAAGTTCTGTTTCGTCGCTGCAAGGACAAAAAGGCATCGGACTTGGATGAAAGATTTCAAATGCTTCAGGAAGAATGATTTAAGATTCCGTCCGAAACCATGACAAAGTTAGTTGATTCTATGCCCAGCAGATGTCAAGCTCTTATCAAGAGTAATGGCTATCCGACTAAGCACTAATGTATGACATCATCTCCTTTGATTTCTCACTTTTGTTTCAGATTTGCAATATGTTTGGTATGAAACATGCATCAAAATTTAACCAGTGCCTTATTTGGTGAATACACATAAGACAACTTTCTTTTTTACAGCAAGATATTATAAAAAAAATTGAGATATTTTTATTTATAAAGTTGTATTTTCATGTCATCTACCACTTGTTGAAAAAACTCGCAAGTGTTATTGTTCTGTTAGAATAAAAGCCAAAAATTGTATTCGTGCCTTATTTTCTGAGCGCTACTGTAAAGGGCGAGTTCACAAATTCGCACCGGTGAGAAAAATTTCTCACGGGAATAACCGTCTTTTACTCGGTTAGGACTGTTAGGGCCAGTTCATTATCTACTTTCTCAGCTGAGACTTCTCAACTGAGTGTTCAGCAATAATACAATGACATTGTTGCAATCAAGTCTTCCTCATCTTAACAATGTAAACCCACTGTTGCAGAAGACTCATTTAAGAAAGTAGATAATAAACTGGCCCTTAGACTAACCGGTTAGGCATAGGAGCACTACTTGCAGTTTTCGACGGCGTTAAAATGACATCATAGTTTTCTCATCGAGATTTATGACCGCCCGATCGCTAATTCTTCTCACCGGTTAGAGTTAGCGATTGGCCGGCCATAAATCCCGGTGAGAAAACTGTGACGTCATTTTAACACGGTCCGAGGCTAACGAGAAAGACAGGCTCCGCCACTGAAAAGTCACCTGATCAAGATAGGTCTAGCAACAATCCAACTTTAATTGTTTCCAACAAACAAAAAAGCACTGATTGTTAAAATCCAGGATAGAAACAATGAAGATTATAGACACCGCAACTTAAAGAAGCGCCACTATAGTGGTCAAAAATAGAAACTGTGTTTAGGGATTCCACCCTAACTCCCGCTTAAGAGAAGCGCCGCTCTAGTGTTAAAAAATAGAAACCAACTTTAGGGATCACGTCGTTTATCTTTGGAAAGCGACGAAAAAAAAATTTAGGGTTACATCCTGTTTTATTGCTGGTACGCAATGAAAACGAGTTTTATTGTTACTTTCTGTTTTATTGCTGATCGGTCCTACGTGGGTTTAACGTTGTAAAATCCTAAATATGTCGAATTTCGCGATGCTAGCGCCAGAAAAGCTTAGTGGTAAGTTGCGCTGAGGATATTAGGCTGCTAGACCTATCTTGGTCAGGTGACTTTTCAGTGCCGGAGGTTAGCCTCGAACGCGGTCGAAAAATGCGGATAGTGCTCCTATGCCTACCGGTTAGTCTGGCTACTGGTTAGTCTAACCATGACCTACTTTATTATTACTATTAATAAAGTAGGTAATGGCAAGAGCTCATAAGGGTCATGGTCTAACCAAGAAAAAGACGGTTAGTCTAATGAGAAATTCTTCTCACCGGTGAGGATTTTTGACCAAAAGTTAGAAATTCCCTACCACGGGCATGTCCTCCCCCACTATTTGTTTAGCTTTGACTGGGCCAGTCGGTATGTAAAGGAATGAAATTTGCATGCAGATACCTGTAGCAAAAACTGCATTACCGCCAAATTATCCAAGTGGAGTCGATATTGTGAGGGTAGTGGTCGCGTGGTTATTAAAATTATTAACGTATTCGATCATCGAATTTCGATGGCTGAAAGTGTTCTTTTCTTTTCTACTTTCTAAATATTACGTTAGAGAATATCAATTTCCTGATTTAAAAATAGGGATATAAGTAGTAAAAAAAAAATAAAGAGGATAACTAAGTTCATGCTATTATTAGCGCACTTTTTCCACCCATACTTATCCCTACTTTTTAAGGGGGCCATTTTCCTTCAAATCAGAGATGCTTTCCTATTTCTTTATGAATTGCCGGCAACTCGTCTACTTTTTGGCAAACTTTTAGCTTTAGATATGCAAGAACTGTCAATTTTCGTAGAGAAGCGACTACCACTTCCAATGAGTAAAGAGCGAAAAGAGCGTAGCATACAAAGATATACCAGTTTGGCCGTGTTCGTAAATTAAGCGCTCAGTCGAGGGGTTTGACATTCAACAAAATTTTGGCAAATATTCATGAATCTTGATAATTTGATCAAGATTCAGGAAATTGTTAACAGATTCAGATTTGCCAGAATTACCCGAATCCTACGAAGATCCACAGATTCACTATGGGATTCAGAGATTCGTGTAAGATTTATTTAAGATTGAACGATTTTTCAGAGATTCATAGCCAAATGTAGAAAGTTTTTTCTTGTCTCGTTTTTTTTACGAGAATCTGGGTCGAAATATTGGCTCCTGAAATTAGATTCAGGATTCAAAAAAACATGGGATTCAGAACCGATTCAGTGAGATTGGCAGAGATTCATTTTACCTTTGTCAAAGATTCAGGGTCAGACCCCACGCGCTCAGTGAGCACTCAGAGGACGCTCGCTCCAAATGCGTTCGTAAATTCACCGCCTCCAAGATCTCGACATTCGTAAAATCTTGCTCTTCGAGAGCGCTCCCGAATTTCGTGAGCGTAGTTTATTTTGGCTCAGTTTCCGACTTTCCCTATCATCATTTGGAAATACCAATTTTGAAAAGGAAGGACGGCCAGTACAACTATTCCGTTTTTAAGTTACAAATTCAGCTCGTCAGTTGTTAATCGAAGATCGAATTTTTTTTTTTTTTTAAGATGTTGTAAAAAAAAAATACATGTTCATGAGAAACATAAGCGATAATGTTGGCTAAGATATAATAAACGTGACTTTGCCTTCTGATATTCTGCGAGCCTCTATCGATTCCAGAGGATAGTTGTGGATAGTTAAATCGGCCACGTGACTAGTAGAATCAGCCAATCGTTTTTCACGTATCCATCTTCTCCGGAATGAGCATGTTTCGTTCGCTACTGAAAGAAAACAGTGTTTAGCTTAATAACAATATTTGTATCGAGCTCCGTGTTTGGTAAGTTTGTATGAAATTATATTGATAATTTTTAATAATTTCAGTATTTTTGCATCAAGATGAACGGCAGATAACCGATTTATGTACTTTTAAATCTATTATTCGACCGATTTTATTGTGTAAACGACTCTCTGTAACGACCGCCGTAATGTTGGGACTAGCCATTTCGATTGTTCTTTGTCGAATGCGTGAATCAACAACAAAATTTGAATCATTTGTTTATATGTTCAACGAGAGAGCATTTTATTTGTATAATCGATTACCTTACCTAAACAAGATAGTAGAAATTATACCTGTTGTTGCAATGAAATTTGATTTTAGACAACACTGAAAAGCTTATATTTTCTTTCTCCTTAACATCCATTAAGGTAAATGTCTCTAAGAAAGCCGTGGATGCTTAGTCTCATTTTAATTACAAAAAAACTATTTTCAATCGGTGAAAATTATTATTTTTTCATTATATTTTATAATAAATTGTTTAAACCTTACTTAGTAGCATACGTGGTGCATGGCACGAAGTGAAACATGTGGAAGATGATTTTGCAGTGCCAAGCCACAAATTTATGAAAACGACTCTGCGATTTTAGATCCATGGTAGTGTGAGGGACACAAAAGAGCAGAACAATTTTTTACAGCAAATAGTAAGAGGAAACAAGCGCCCACAGTTTTAAATCAAGCACAATTCAATAAAATTCATACCCCTCAAACGCGTTGTGGCGTTTGCCATTTTCTTAATCTTGCTACCTCCATTTCCAGCAGTGCTTCCTCCTTTACTTTCAAGATGAACCTGACCTGCACTTCTCACAACTTAATTTACCTGTTACATTGCAAAATATGCCAGAAACAGTACGTTGGGGAGACAGGCAATACCATACGCTCCAGATTTGCCGGGCATAAGTTTGATATTCTTAGCAATGCTGACACCCCTGTCGCTAAACACTTTAATTCCCCTGGTCACTCTTTACAGGCCATCAGCCTTTATATTCTTCATAGTAACTTCCATAACAAAAAAGAAAGCAATTCGAGTCCTATTCTTATTTGGAAATTTAATTCCCTCACCCCTAATGGCATTAACCTCAGCAAAGGCACCATTCCCTCATTACCTTCACTTCACCTCATTACCATTCCCTCATTACCATATTCCTCTTCAACTATAGCTATTCCCTAATTTGTCGCAGGCTCTCTGGGCCTTTTTTCTTCTTTCTTTCTTCATCTTTTTTTATCTTGTCTCAGTTTTAATGTTCTGTCATATCTCTCTACTTCTATGTTCATTTTGTGTCCGTCCCTGTACTTTTTTTCATAGGCTATCTGTAGTCTTATTTTAGCGATCTTTTTATTATGCGATGCCATTTTACAGGGTGACTAGCGACCGGGCTTTGTCAAAATAATTGTGTAACCGGGAACGGTCAGGGATTTTTTCAGGAATAATTTTTTTTTTTTTCTTTCCCCAACTGCATGTGATTTTTCCAAAAATGTAAAGTTTGGAAAAAATCAAAATTAAATAAACCCTGGAAAAATGACTTCTGCAATGTGTCTAGACGTTCTGGACAATGCTGCACTCCCAAATCTGGCAATAATTTGGGAAGACCAATTTCTATAGAAATGGGCAGCTGTTTTGTCCACACATTGAAACGTGTGCGGTTATGGTTCAAAGACTGAACTCTTTCACCGAGACCCAATCTAAACCCTATTTTAAATTTCTGGAAGGAATTAGAACTCTGATTATGTCCCCAGTCAAATTGTCCATCTCCTGCATCGTATTTCATTGATGCCTGGAAGGCAGTTGCTGCAACCATCTATCCAAACCTTGTGGAAAGTCTTCCCAGACTGGCTGTGATAATGCAAAGTGGAACAATATCCTATTAATAAGTGCTTCAGGAGTCTCCAATTCTCAACAGGTGGTATCCAGTACTTTGGCCAGACAGTGTATACATGAATACATCAGAAATTTTAAACTTAATCTTTATATTTTATTACGAAGAAGGCCTTGAAAAAGTGACAACTCTTTTGTGATACAGTTAACAATTTTGAAGCTCCTTCATACCACTTATAAGAAATGAGTTATAATAATGAAGCACAATGCTTTTCCTGGCATGTGAGTTTTTATTTTTCCCATTAATTACCATATTTTCTGGTGCATAGGTTGCACTTTGTTTTATAAATATTTTGGGGCTTGCAACGTACCATGTACACTCGACTCTCGCTAATCTGGCCCTCAATAGTCCGGTCTCTCAGTAGTCCGGCACCCAGTTCTCGAAATCGAAATTTTCAATTTCAGAGCTATGGAAGTTAAAACTTTTACTTTCAATTAATTTTCACTCTCAATATGTCATTGAAAAGAAAACATGTAACTTTGGAGCTGTCACATAAAATAGAAATTTTGGAGAAGTTGAAGCAAGGTTTTGGGAGGCCAAATGCTCTTCATGGGGGGCCAAATTTTTCCGAAAAGTTCTTCGTACATAAAGAAGAAAGAAAATCACACTTCGTCAGTATGCGAGCCAAATGGATACCAGCTTGGGGCAACGAAAGATTACGAGAAAGGGTGAGAACAAAGAACTTGATACTGCTGTTTACACATGGTTTGTGCAGCAAAGAAGTAAAGGACTACCTATCAATGGCTCCATAATCGAGGAAAAAGCAGTAATGTTTAACATGAAACTCGGTGGGTGACGAAGGGTTTGCAGCAAGTGAAGATTGGTTATCAAACTGAAAAAGAAGACATGGTATCTGGCAACTGACAGTCACAGGGGAAAGTCGCTCAGCAAATGAAAAGGATGCAGAAAATTTTAAAATAATACTGGAGAAGATGATAAAGAAAGAAGGGCTGACTCCAGCTGCAGTGTATAATGCTGATGAGACTGGTTCATTTTCAAAAAGCTCCTTCCAAAACTCTTGCAAACCAGAATGAAAAAGCTGCTCGTGGATATAAACAACAAAAAGAACGAGTCACAGTCATGGCCTGTTGTAATGCTGACGGAAGTCACAAACTTCCCCTTATGGTTATAGGAAAATCCAAACAACCACGATGTTTTAAAAGCAGTAAAATGAATACACTACTGGTGGAATATCGTGCTCAAAACAAAGCATGGATGGACTCGGAAATTTTCAATCAATGGTTTCATGAAAGATTTGAGCCAGCTTTGAAGGCGTTTTTAAAGAAAATGAAACTTCCTTTGAAATCCATCCTCCTAATTGATAATGCTCCCCGTCATCCCTCTAACTTGTCTGGTGAAATTCGGCCTATGGATCAAGGAATTTTGGAAGCAGTAAAGTTCTGTTATCGACATAGGATTCTAAGCTCCTTTTTGGATCAATGTAAAAACGAATCCACCGACACCATGCTGAAAGAGTGGTAAGCAATTAACGTGTGGTGTTGGTTGCAGCTAGCAGATTCATGGGATATTGCACATAGCAGAGCATTACAGAAATCTTGGAAAAAAATTGTGGCCTTGAAAGTCAGTTGAAAGTGATGAACCAGTGAATCCAGAAACACCAATGCCTCACTCTGTATTCGTGGATATGTGTCACTTGCTTCCAGGAGGATAAGAAGTTGAGATAGAGGACGTTAATATGTGGCTGAATGAGGAAGAAATCGTCCATAGTGTTTTGGAAGAAGCACATGAAACTGATGAACATGAGGAAGAAGACATCACAGAGGAAGAGCTGCAGATATCTCACACAACAGATGCTGATGCTGGCAAACTTTTCCTGCACTACATAATGCAACAATCAGACACGCGCAATACCAATGTAATGCTCGTAAAGCGACTGCGAGATAAAGCAACCCAAAAACGTATGTTTTCATTGAAACAGGAAAAATTATTTGACATGTTTTGATTAAAGAAATTAAAGTTAAGAATTACAGAAATACATATATTCAGCTTAGAAATGTTAAATTTCAGCGTTTGTTAAATTTCAGAGTTTAAATAAATCTAAAGTTATAATAATTACATATAAGACAAAACAATCTTCAAAATACATAGGATTGTGTTATTCGCTAACACTGGGATCCCCATAACAGACATTAAACATAAGTAAAACCAGGTAGTAAAAACAGAAAAAGCTTCAAGCTGCGAATTATTGACCGCCCTATGCGAAATACACTTTGAAACCGTAATGAGGCTAACGTCTCTTTATCTTAGTGGTTTCACAAGATCCCTTGCAAGTTCTGAGCACATACACATCCTGTTTCTTTATTGTTCCTCTCATTCAACTGGGACAATTGTATCTTCATTCATACCCCAGTGCTCCCAAGCACTGTGCATACTAACAACCGATGCTCATAACCAACTAATAGCGCCGCGTGATACCCCTTTATTATTTTATTCTGCACTTATAGGGGGAGATCACGGTAACCCTTTAAACTTGCTCCCCACCTAATCAGTAGTAGCAGCAAAACAAAAGGAAGGACGCCCTTCACCCACTGCGTTCAGAGAGCTGAACAGTGGACTCTTTACGCCTAAAAACAGGAGGAAAAAAACAAAAAAAAAAAACCCACTGCTTAGCAGCCTAAACTAGTGTTGCCATTTTTTTCCCCATCTGAGCGTGCGGATTCACATGCGTAGAGAGACCAAAAAACGCTAAGCTGTTAGGTGGCCCTCTGGTGGTAAAATTTATTTAATTAAGCATCGACAAAAATCTGGAATATATCATACATTTAGGAATTATTTATGAATTAATTAATGGATATCAGAACAGTTTTAAGATTTAGCAAATTTAATGACAATTATTTACAAATAAATGTTTTAACAAAACAATTAAAATAGCCACATTTCATACAGAACTAAAAGTCGGGACCAAGAAATTTTCCATTAAAGACAGGTTTCCACTATATACAGGGTCCACTATAGACAGGTTATATTGTATTTTTAAGAATTCAAAAGTTGCTGGGATGGGTTGGGTGATTCAGCAGAGTACTGTCCGCACGCCACGAGAAGACCGCAGAGTTGCTTAATGTGATCGTAAAATGGTGTGAATCACAGAACTCAATTGGCCCTCTTGTTCGCCTGACCTCACTCCGCCGGATTATTTTCTGTGGGGCTATCTAAGGACAAAGTGTATGTGAACAAACTACAAACGATACAGCAGCTCAAGGACAATAGTCGTGCAGAAATACGGGCACTCGGACTAGACGTATTGATCCCTTTATAGTGCTACACAGGGCCCGTATTTGCGAGACTCATAATGGCGGACACCTAAATGAGATTGTATTCTACACATA
>JAHWFO010076664.1:808729-834597 GCA_023313115.1 Rhysida immarginata | reverse complement strand
GAGCTCTGAGTTCGTCTATTGTTTGAAAAATTGTATTTCTCGAATGTAGTATTTAGAAATGAAAACGAGCTCTATGTTCTTACGTTCCTCATCATTTTCAATCAAATGTGGCCATCTGAACACTTCAAAACATGTAGTTGAATTTTGTCTGGTTGCGTTTTATCCGGATACCTCTTTAGTTACATAGCCTTGCGCAAATAGATAGTGAGCTTAATTAATACCTACGTACATTAATACGACAGGATCAATAACAAAACAAATCTTTTCAAAGCGAGCGGAGCAGAGTCGACTAGTTCGCGGTCGGAAGCCAGTTATCTCTTCGATCAAAAATTATCCATTTCTTCCTAATTCTTACTTAGGAAATTGAAGAAATGATAAATTATTATCACTATTTCTATTCTTATAGCCAAATACTAAATAAGAATGAGGCATGATGAATGTGCGATTTACCATTCAGGAAGATTGGTCATAAATATACCATTTACCATTGGTCATAAATTGGGGGGAGGGGGTTTGATTTTTGAAACTAGTAAATCATAAAACTAGCTCAGTGATGGAAAGAATTTAACTAGTACTGCAAGGTATCACTGTATTGAAAACTTACTGTTCATTATATTTTAATATTTAAAAGGTTCTGACGAACTTTATCCTGAACTCTTTTGCTGGGTAAAGCGGATATATCCACACAAAATTTCATTACATCTGAGGAAATCTGATTTCATCCTACAGGGTTTAAAAAACCTCTTATGCTGCTAAAAGTGGATAATTCCATCTTCTCAGAAATGAAAATGAAATTTAATTACGCAGTGAAAGGGTTAATATCCCTTAATTTTCATTATATAATAAACATTCTCCCCTCTCCCCCGCGTTGGCCCTCCCCCCTCAAAAAAAAGAAAAAATTTTATAATCATATCTTCATTGCGTTTATTATCAGAATATTAAATAATGTTTACATTTTAATATTATGTAGTAGTGATTTTCTTTTTTTAACTTTATTTTTTCCTGCAGCATTATATACCGAAAATTACGGTATATGTAGATATGTTGAGAGCATAAAACAAAATGTTAAAAATAATTGAATGAAGTTAATGGACGATATTTCAATAATTTCAAATAATCACTTATGAATTAATTAGCTATTTAATCACATATTAAAAAGAAATTCCCCTTTGAACAAAACTTTAACTGGCATGGAAAGTAACAATAATTTATATGAACCTTATAATGAATTTAAATTTAATAATTTAATATAATTGTAAGACAAGTACCAGTTATAAAAATGAACCTTTAAAAACTGTCTAAATTTGTGAAATTTATTTCAGAACAAGAAACGGAAACGATCACCAGGAGGAGTATTTTTTAAGTTACTGCGATCTGATCCAGATGTGAATCACGTGCAAATACAGAATATTTTTCGTGAGGAGAAAGAATTGCTGAAGCAGCGCAAAAAAGTAATTAAGTCACATAAAAGACAAAGGAAATATTTCCAGATGAAACGACAGTTAAAAGGTTAGTAATGGAATTTGAGACTAAAGTTTAAGACTAATTTAATTCAGGTATGGATCTGCTCTTACGAAGACTTGCGCCTCTAACAAGCCTTGCAGCCCATTAACATTGATTTTAGATTCTAGTGGAAATACGATTGCTGGATCACACACATCAAGAAGTAACATTCATCAAAAAATTTTTTAAAAGATTCAGAATGATTTAACAATAAATTATTAAATTTGTTGAACTAATTAAATTTTTTTTTTTCTTCTTTAATTTGCTCTACCTCCTATTTCATGTATAAAAAGGTTTATGAAGTAAATTTATAATATGAAGGTTTACCAAAATCTGTTTAATGGATGAATGCAAGAAAGATGTTTTTAAATCTAGATTCCATTTATTACTAAAAAGGATTTTTTTGAGCATGTATTTTAATGCAAATTGTTTTCTGAATAAAAATTTGACATTGAGTTCGAAGACCAGGTCCATTTATCATGGAAAAAAAATGTACCTATGACTATATCTTCCATTTTAATAGTTGTACAAAAAAAGTTAGTTTCATTTTAGAGGTATAACTGATAGCCTGGTCTGTTTAAAAAATTATGGTAAGAGTGATCTAGGAAACAAAGCCAAGCTCTGATTTCAAACCTTTGTCCTCATTCTCACCTATCATTGTGAGTCTTTGGTAATGACCAAAAGAGTGTGGGCAAACTGATATTCCTGAGAAGTGTGGCAGGTGTTATCCTCTTGATGGTGCACAGTAGCACAACAAGGGAGTCTTTAGTTGTTCAGCCACTACTTTATCCACATTGAGAGGTCTCAGTTGCTCTGGTATGGCATGTGAAATGAATGCTGCAGTTGGTATTTTCCAACCGATGGATAAGAGACCAAGGGATTAGCTTAGAACCAGGTGGCTAGATTACATGGAGAACCTGGGTTCGAGTTGGTCGGTATTACCATTGAGGAATGCGCCTAACGATCATGAACGCTGGAGATCCTCCATAGGGCTGCTGCCCCCATGACCCTAATGGATAAGCGGGTTTGAAAAGGAAGTAAGTAAGTACGGTAAGAGTGTAAATTTGAGTACTATGCTACCTTTCAGGATCATAGGAAATTCTTTTGGATAACTGAGTCTGAAGCCAACATCTGTTGGAAACTTTGATATGGTGATGGAAGGAGAATTGAAAATCATTTTTTAAATGTTTTGTTTTTTTTTCTTCAAATTAATGCATTCGTGGAACTTTTTGTCAAATTTTGATGGTGGATTTGAAATTGACATTTATCATAGCACTTTTTCCCATTGAATTTGGCATATATTATTGGTTTTCTGTCTTGTAAATTGATATGGTAGAATTTTTTACTAGTATTGAAAGTATATAAGATAACGAGTGGCAAATAGAATAACTTCTAAATATTTGCTATTATATTTTTTTTCTTTTATACAATAAATGAGAAATTAATAGACTAAAATGAAACTATTATAGTCTGTTATCCACTGTGATCCCAAACATACTGCTAACAATTGGATGCCGAAAACTTGATGTTTGTTGATATTTCTAATGTTGAGACTGGATGAATAAATAAATGGAAATGTTTTTAGAAAATATTTATTACAAAGTCCCAAAATAACTACACTACTATTTTGTAACATAGTCTCCCCCGCTCCTAAATTTGATCTCCTATTCTAGCAATTGACAAGGGCACTGATTCCTTTGGATGCTTGCGTAACCACCCATGCACCACTGACTGGACTTACGTCATTCTGGAACCTTGATCCACTTAGTGCATCTTTCAGTGGACCTAAGTGTGGAAATCTCTGGGGGGATAGGATGAATATGGAAGGTGGGTTAAGCACTCAAAAACATAGGTCCTCGATGGCAGACAATGTGATAGTGCGTGGTCTTGCATTGTCATGGAGACCTGATGACACTTCGCTGTTCCAACTTGTAAGAGTGCTGCCATCTTGTGTAACTGTTTCTCAGCATTCTACATGTGAGACAGGCGTGGCAGACCCAGCTATGAATACATAAAGATGCCTCCACAAAATTACAAACTTATAACTTATCACATTCATGTTTTAGATTGTTTATATTACTTTTTCGGTCATTTATTGAATGAGGTTTTTTTTTTCCCCCCACACAGAAATTACACTGTGTAGAGATATTCATTCTTTAAAAATTGAGGGATAGAGATATTCATCATTTTTTAATGTGGTTTCCTACACTATTCAGTGGAATTTGAAAGGCTTCCAAATTTGTTGTTAAAACAAACAACAAAAAAAAACTGGATGTTTAAAGAAACTTATTATATTTACAAAAACTCCTGTGCAAGTTTAAAATTTATCGAAATGTAGTATTACTAAGACTCCTATATATTGTACCAATTTATTCACTGGCTTCTCAAACTGCTGTTGCTTTATCAGTACTATATCAGTGCACTATCTCAATTAACATTAACTACTATTCTCTTTCCTTATTTGTGTTTTCTTTAGTTCTCCATTCTTTCAATTGTTATTGCCACATAGACGTTACTGATATTATCTTGAAATGTATTATTCATTACAAACTTGGAGAAAATGGCTGATCTATTTATTTGAATTCTTTGCCACACGTACCGTAATGTTAAATTTTTTAAAACAACATGGTAATAAATTAATTGAAAAAATTTATAAAAGAAGATATTTAATATTATTTGGTTCACAGTAAATTGGAACAAGTTACGTTTCTTTTGTTCGCTATTTACAATGTACAAGCTATAAATTTGAGATGAAAGCAGTTAAATGGAATTAAAACATTTTCAAGACTTTCAAGACACCAGTTAAACAGAATTAAAATGATCTTTGTTTTATTGTCATTCTTGGTTATTTAGTGAATTATTTGGTGTGAACAAATCTACTTCAGTCTATTAATTTCTCATTTATTATATAATGGAAAAAACTATGATGACATAAAATATTTATTTAAAATAATGAAAAGATAAGTTGTTAAATTAAATGATGGAAAATAATTGGTAAGTATCTAAGCACATGTTCACTTTTTGTTTCTGCTATTAAATGTTTAAGCAGAATTTCAATCATAAATTCCTTATGTAATTTTGCATACAGGAGGTAATTTGTTTAAATCTAATCTAGTTCAGAAATAAGTTGTTTCAATTTTTTACATGAATGCTGTGATTTTCTTTTTCCCTGAACTTGGAAAAAAAATAAAAGGGCATATTTCTTCAGCTTTTTTATTAAGTCAATTTTGTACCACCCTGATAGACATGACTGCATAAATTACTGAGAATACACCATAAGAAATCATCATATCGAAGAAACAGGAACATAATGTGCTTTTTTTTTTTTTTTTATCATACTTCCATTAGGAAGGGTTTTCTTATGGACATTAAAGATATATACATTTTAATTTAACAGATGAAATTTTAAATCTTCCATGCCAGCAGGGAAAACATTAATCCAGAATCCACATTTTAATCCTGTAATTGACAATCTATTTTCGATTTTAGACATTTTGTCGAATATCTAGAAAAATACTTGATGAATTATCCTGAAACTTCAGAGATGTAAAGAGCACATTAAACCTCATATATTTCAGAAAAGATTTTGTCCTGAAGACAAATAAGGGACCAGCAAGGAAGTGAATAAAAAAAAAGGGTTTGGGATCATCCTGTAAAAAATGCTTGAAATGTGTTGTTGCTGTAGCATATGATTAAGAAGCGTCTTTTTACTTATGTATTTATTTATATGAGAATAGCACATATATTCATAGAGATATAAAGGTTTCTATATAAAAATCAAAATATTTTTGTTTATAACATGCAGAGTTTTCAACCCAATGCAATGCCATTTTCAGGAAACTTGACAAACTACGAAAGAGAAAACTCCCTGCAATCAGAATAGAAAAATATTAAATATTTGATGAAATACGAGCATTTTTACTAAATGTTTAACTGCATATGCACAAGCATTACCAAAATGTTTTTTGCATAATTTATTAGTCAATTACAATTCTCTATACTGTAAATGAACACAGATAAGTAAAAGAAGCCTCTTAATCATATGCTACAGCTATAATGCATTTCAAGCATTATTTTTTACAGGGTGATCCCAAACATTATTTTTTAAGTTCACTTTGTTGCTGGTCCCCATTTGCCTTTGGGACAAAACATTCGCTGAAATATGAGGTTTAACAGGCTCTTTACACCCCTGAAGTTTCAGGATAATTCATCAAGTGCTTTTCTAAATATTCGACAAAACGTTTAAAATCAAAAGTGTCAGATTACTTTAGGATAGATAGTGTATGTGTTATGCATAGTTTCCCCAGCCACCCTTTTTGGAATATTTCTTTATTTTTAACTGCTGATTTGTTGAGTCAACATCAGGTAAAAGGGCAAGTTCAGTGTTAGCCAAGGTTTTTAAATACAGCTAAATGTTTTTCAGTAGCCTTCAAAAAGCACATACGAAATATTATTTAAAAAGGCACCATGCTAAGAGCCCTAGGGGCATACAAAAATGGTACTTAGGCTCTTTGAAAATGCTGTTTGCTTGAATATACATCATGAAATGTAATATCCTTTGGGCGATGAAGTGGCAACATTTTTTTTTAAGGAAGTCTTGATCTTTTAAGGAAACGTTTAGGGAAACAATATGCTGCTGGACCTAATTGATAGCACTATGTTCATCTACGGGAGGATCTGGTAAAACATTTGTCTTTGTTAGGGAAATAAAGATAATGCTGTTAACAATTTTTTAATGCTGCTACTTATGATGTCAGTGTTAAATTCTATCATATTTAGTAAAATAATAGGTTTGAAAATCAGTAATGCAAATATATGTTTAGTTCCATAAATTCATTTTATTGATAAATAATTAAACTGACAAGAGGGCAAAATTTATATTTGTATTTTCAACATAAAACTACTAAATTTTTGACATATTTTACTTATCCATTTTAAATATTTGAAGGCGTTTTCTCATCTGCTTCAATAAATTTATGCATTACTTCCAATTTGCTTCCTATTACTTATGTAAGTAATGAAAATTTTTAAAAACAGAAAATATTTATGTCCAGAGGCCCTTTTTATGGGGCAATTAGCTCTGCATAACTAACATTCCTCAATAGTCCTAAAAAAAGCTAAAGGTTCATTATTTTGATGACCAATTTTTGTGTATATATTTTTCCTAACAAAAGCAGTTTTGTTGATTAGGTTTTAAATATAAATAATACATAAACAATCACTTAATAAAACCACAAATTCAAAATTAGAAATTTATTTAAAGCTAATTGTACATTACAGATTTGTTAATGTGCATCATATTTTGAAGTCTGCCCTTGATCAGTGAGACCTAGGATATCTTTAATTTTATCTCTTAGACTTTTAGGCTGTGTAGACTCTATTTTCTAGTAGAATTCGCACAAATCCATCATGAGTCAACACTCTTCTTGAGGACATTATTATAGGCATTAAAAATATGAAATAATAATCAGAATATTCAATTACATGCATTCACAAAAGCTAACCATGTGTCGAAACGATTAACTCAGTATGATTAACGAGAAAATTAAAGCATTTATTTCCTGAACGAACACTTTCTGTGAGAGAATCCAGCAGCCAGTAAGTCGGCACATGATCTCAAGCTATAGCCTTAATGATTAAAAGTTAAACAACATTTTTATCTGATGTTCGTCAGATCGGCAAATGTTAGCTATACTGGGTTGGATCTTTTAATATTTGGTTCAAGTTGATACTTATGAGCTTATTTTTTAAACATTCTCTTATTTAAATTTTTGAAGATAAGGAATTCAGGAAAATTGACAAGTTTGCCTACTGAACTATATATAGTTTAATCTTTAACTGGACAAAAAATTTGCCAGATGATTGAAAATTTAAAAATAAACTAATGATAATGCTGGTCAACAGCCAAATGCTCTGGGAACCAAATTAGGTGTTTCTTTTAGTATTTTAAATGCTGATTATAAAAATGAAAATGAAATTTTTCTATCATGCACCAATTTTTAGAAATCACCATATTATGTATTTCCAATCTACCCTATTTCACAAGATATGCATATTGTGCTTATTACATAAAACACTATCCTGTGTTAAGTAATTTCAAACCTGTTTTGAAATGTGGCAAACAGTTAGACCAGTTTTGCTGTAAACTTTCATTTGTATGTGGCATCTGTAAGGTTCCGAAGGAGGGTCTAGCAGTTAGGTCCATTTGCCCTGCTACTGCCTCTCCATGGTAGAAATATCATGGTGGAACCTTTCTCCATGTTCATCACTGGCATCATCAAGGTTAGCAGGAAAGCCGTCCAGGTGGGAATGCAGGAAATGAATTTTGAGTCACGTATTGCATCCCAATTCATAAAATGCTTGTAGAAGCTAATAAGCTTCAGCATAGTTAGGTTCCTTGTTTTTTCCCAAGAACCTTCAGAACTTTTCAGGCCGTTTCAAACAGTTTCAAACCTGTTTTCGCATTGCTGATGCAGAGAAACTTCCGTTTCAGGTGCTGGAATCCTGTGCCCTGCCTGTCAATTGCCTTTAAAAGCTTTTTCATTAAACCAGTTTGTTAGGAAGTGGACGCAGCAGGATTTTCACAATTTTGACTGTTTATTTTCGACATTTCATTTGCCCAGGAGTCAAATTTGGCGATATATCCCATCCTTTGTGCTGCAATGGGAATCTTTTGCCCGGCTATCCACTCACAATTGAAACAACAGTTTTTAGTGTACTTGCTCTGCATGCATAAAAGAAATTCAGTGACCTTCAAATCTCCACAAAAATATACGATTTGTACTGGCCAAAACAGAACTTCAATTCATTTTCTGTTTATTCTAGCGAAATTTCAAAATTATATCCGTGATCAGCAGAAAAAATACTACCAAAATCGCCCATTTTCATTCCGTGAACAAGAAAAATTTTTAATTTTGTAATCATCAAAAAAAATCACGATTCAAAAATAATCATAACTGTAACTTGCAGAGGTTTAAATCTAAAATGATTTTTGGATGTTATTTTAATGAAGTAATGGGACTGAGACAATTTTGAAAACTGTCAAAATCAGTCCAATTACATAAAGTGGAAAAGTTTTACTACTGGCTGGTCTAGGTTCTTTATTTGGTTCCAGTCCAATTACATAAAGTGGAAAAGTTTATTACTACTGGCTGGTCTAGGTTCTTTATTTGGTTCCAGTCCTTTAGCTTCTGTGGAAGACTTTGTCAAACTCGAGTAAATAGTGTCATTTAAATTGTGATGTTGTGCTTTTAATTAATTCTTATGTCAATTTGCAATCAATTTTGTTGGCAATAAGCTATTTTTAAATATTAATAAGCTGTGGTATTTGATTTGTACAAAATCAAAAAAAAAATTTAACTTTTTTTAGTTTTTCATCTTCAAGAACGCTTTGATGAAGTAAGTAAAAGCAAGTGAGTTCTCACAGGGGTTTTAAAAGGGATTGAAGGGATTTAACATTTGTCTTTATATCAGATTTCTGTGGCATCCTTTTTCAAAGCCATTATTTCATATCTCACTACTCCTTTTTTTTTTAATCAAAGGCCAAAAATAAACTGTATGAAGTATCAGCAAATTTGAAAGCTTTAAGCCAACTTGTATTCTGGGCAGATGCAGGAAGTCTGGATACCTAGCCTTATGCTGGATTTGCCTGATAGTAGTCTGTGTAAATTAGGTTGGCACATGGACAATTGCACTGCTCTTTATTTTAAAGATTAAGATGGTTGAGAAACCTAGATGCCTTTGGATATTGTGTTCAATATTCTTGTTATGAAGTTTATATGGAATGGCATGAAGTATCAGAATACACAAGAGCTTTTCTTTAAAAGACAGCTAAAATAACTTAAATTTTATGTCCTGAGGCAAAGCACTGCAGAAACTTAACATGAAGCTGCATTGGAGTAAGTGGAAGTTTGTACGGCCCTTTCGTTGTGTATTTAAAGCCTTTATCATTTGGAAAAGTTGAGTCTTTTCTCACACTGGATATTTAAACTAGTTCTCTTTTGAGCATTACTAAGTTTACATTTACCACTGTGAGAAGGGATTTTTTTTTTTAATACTGTATAACATTTGTGAATGACAAGTCCATTGCTGTATATATTTTATTAGATGAAACCTATAAACTGGAAAGTTATTTTTTTGTTTTTAGTTTTTAATTATCTTTAAATGTTGTGACACTTTCTGGACAAGGAGCCTAGGAAACACGTTTCCTCCAAATTAATTGGTTCTTCATATATTTATCTCTGCTTGTTCGCTAAAAAGGGGGAAACTTCATGGATGGCTGATGACAAGTAATGTTAAACCAGAACAATAATTAAACATGTTTTTGCTCACATTTAAATTATTGCAGCCGAAAAATAAAAAGTTATTTTAGTGCATGTATATTTATTTTTGTGTGTACTGCATGATTGTGTATAAACACAAAAAAAAATTACTTTCTAGAAGAAAAAAATAAAAAACAAAAAAAAATATTTATACGGGTGTGTGGGATTTTTTTTTCGAATTCTTGCAATAAGAATCTAAGTTTGCTTTATTCAAATAGCAGAGAGAAAGCAAAAAGGCACGCTTACGAAAAGGAAAGGGGCTGCTCGTAATTAGGCATGAAACGTAAGCATCCCGTTTTCGAGAGCAGAACACAACCAGCGCTATCTATGAAAAACTCTATTCAAAAATAGTTTCTACCCATGTAATATTTAATACAGCTAATAGCGATAAGTAAGTAATTGAAGTAAGTGTTACAGCATTTACAAAGTAAAGCATTGAACCATTAAAACCTAATTCCACCCTCAAACCATCTTTACTATTTTTGTTTTTGTAATGAAAGCTAATCATTTCTTTTTATTTGTCCCTTTTATTTTTATTTCATAAATGATTTATAAGGAGAAATCAAAACTGTGTTAAATTGTATACTAAATCCAATGAGTAATATGTGACTTCTGAGCCTTCTTTTAGAATTGGAATAAAAGGGTTCTTTTACAGATGTGTGCATTAAACATTGAATCAACCAATTAAAAAAGATGTAATAACTATAATATAGTTATATATTATATATATTTTTGCTGCTTTTTCTTAATTAAAGGCTCTTCTAGTTTCACCATTCATTTGTCATGCTGCATTGTGAAGTTTTCAGTTTCTGTAATATGGGAATATTTTCTAAATGATGAGAGGAAATTTTAGGTTCCTTGATTTCTTAAAAACTTATTAGCATTTATATTTTGTAAAAATACAAATTTCATGTGGAGTTGGCCATGATGAAAACAAATATGAGAAATTTAAGCTGCATTTTTTTTTTATTTTTGGACATTGTAAAACTTTGTTAAGCAACTATTTTGATATTGGTTAAATCCTATGAATTTTCCTAGATAGGTTATTGATCAGTTCTTGTCAGATGTTCAGGTCTAATGAGAGCATGTAATTGATTTTGAAGCATTAAGCTATTGCTATTAATTCACTAATATTGCAAATAATTATAACCCAAATTGTTTAATAATTTTAGTTCTATAGTCTTGTGTTTAAATAACAATTCTACATTCTCAACTGCAGCTATGTGCCACCTGTAGATCAGATTGCTTCTATACCTCTAAGTCAGACTTGCTGTATGCTAACCCTTATAGATGGAAGGATCAGAGTATAGTATAAGCAGATGTAAACTGAATTATATGATAATACAGTATTGACATGCCTTGTAGGTATTGAATCTCTTATGTACAAATACAGTACTGAAAAGCCCTATATATATGATGTGTTTGCCATCTAAAATTGGCACACTTTGGGTTTTAAAACTGAGATTACGACCATATGTTGGTGTATAATTGCATATTTAATCTTAAAGCAAACTAATTCTTGACATACAGCTTCAGCATATCTAACTCAACAAATTTTCTCAGTCAATATATCAAAAAATAATTGATTGTGATGGTGGAAATTAGCAAAGGCTCTTATCACTTTTTTTTTTAAGTAATAGCAAGAAATTTCATTAGATATACTGTTGAGTTTTTGGATCCTAGTCAATCTTGCTCTGCACCGTCTCACAGGATGTAATAATTTGATTACAGCCTGGTGTGCTATGGAGGAAGCCAGAATCCATCAACAATCTCTGGCTGTGCTAAGTCTCAATCAAGAGATGTTCCATTTCTTTCAGATAATGAGATGTTGCATTAAATTAAAATCGAATTCTTGAATTTTCAATTCATCATGAAAAGTACATTAACCTCAGATAATATTAAGAGGATCCCGCTCCCCCCAGTTATTTTCATCATAAGTTCTATTCCTGTTATGGGATTTGCTCCATATATTTTGAGGCATTTGCTTAGGAATTAATTGTAAAAAGGACTATATTACAACTGTAACCATTTCCGAATGACTGTTGCAACTCTAGCTTTTATTAATGTATCTAACTTCTTGCTTATTTTAGTTTTCTTTTATTTGTTTTACTTAGAAAATGCAGCATAGATGCATTTTGTCTAAAGCACACTTTAATTGGATTTTAGGAGATAGGGTTCATTTGGTTGAGAGCAGGCAGTATTGTAGTAGATTTACTTTTAATGCTGATGATTTAAGATTAACTTCTTAATTTAAGGAGTTGTTATAGTTGCAATTTTGAGTTATAATTGCCAGTAGGTAAAACCTTTTTTAAAGTGATACAGTAAAATTGAATTTACTTTGCATTTAACGACTTGTTTAAAGTCTTCTGTGCATCTTTTGAAGAAACTAGCATAATTCAAGTAACTCCTCACAAATTATAATTTTGCAGCATTTTAGAGTCAAAATCAGGAGAACACAATGAATGTTTTACAAACTTAAAAGGCAATTACTCCACATTAATGAATTACATGTCCTACTTTTATATCTTAATCCAGGAATTGAAACAAATACATATTCTTTTATTGAATATTAAAGGAAATTCAGTTTAGAATTTTATTTCTCATTTTTCAAGAAGGCTGTTTATAACAAATTATAATTTTTTGTGCTTATTTAATGTGTTTTAAAAATTGTATATCAATTTAACACAGTCTTTGATGAACTTTTTATTTTTCCGGAAAAAAGAACAAGACACTGGTAATTAAGCACTGGTATAATATATCATTTTCCTATTTCTTTCTTAGGTTTAAAAAATGTTAAAAGGTTTCACTAGATAAACAATACACTCTATGCAGGATGACGGAAATGATTGTTGAAAACTAACACAAATATTAAGTTTGTAATTTATCAGCAAAAGGATTTTTAAAACAATAGTAATTAAATGAAAAAAAAAAAAACAAACAAACTGCCAATACATAATACATTTTTAATTTCGTGTAATAGAATCTTTCGTTTTTCTTAGAATATGGTTTTCAACGAAAATGTTGGTCTATCTTGGCTGGGAAAATAAGGAAGAAAAGTAACATACTATATTCACTAATAATGATTTATAAATTCTTTCAGTTGAACATCTCAGAATAATTTGTTTTTTTTTTTAAATTTATTGTATGGAATTATTAGTTTTTAAAAAGAAATATGCAATCCCCATAATAATTTTGAGTACATTTCACTTGTTTTCACAGTTGCATAATTTTACTGATTATACACATAGAATAAATGCAATGACATTTTAACTTTGAAGATAATAAAGCATTTCTATTAATGTTAGAATGTAGTCTATATCATAGAGACTATAATATTTTAGATCATATTCAAATGTAAGTTAAATTAGAACCTCTGTTTAAAATTTAACTGGACTAGTTTTCCTTCAGGTATTCTATTTCACATGCATCGTAATGTTGAAACTGTTAAGAAATTTGGCCTAATCTCTAGATTGTTTAGAGTATTAATTATTATGCCTTTTATGATAATACATTATTTGAGTTTAAACCATTTAATTAAAAACCAGAAACTTTATGATAAACTGCATCTAACATCTTTTAAGTATTAACAATTACTCAAACTTATTTCTTTTTTAACATTGTTAATCCATTTTTTTTGATAGCTGAAATGGATGTAGAAATAGCTTCTCATAACAAGTCAGAAGCTTTGATAATATCGGATGTGAACTCCAATATATGTGTTAAGAAGAATTCTGATATAGAAGAAAACAGTTGTA
Source organism: Rhysida immarginata (assembly GCA_023313115.1). Taxonomy (NCBI): domain Eukaryota; kingdom Metazoa; phylum Arthropoda; class Chilopoda; order Scolopendromorpha; family Scolopendridae; genus Rhysida; species Rhysida immarginata. The sequence goes on along the minus strand of JAHWFO010076664.1, from coordinate 821,018 downwards.
ATGGAATGGTGGAAGAAGAAGAAGAACTTGAAAGTGGAGAACTGAGAGAGAATGGTGATAATATAATTTGAAATTCTTTTGCTGTTGGAAATAGTCTTCATGTTTACAATGTCTTCTTATTTTTTTATTTTATTTTAAAGAAGTTTTATATCAGTGTTAAAAAATGTACTTTATAAAAAATAGCAGATAACCCATTTCAAAACGGGCTTCATTTGCAGGCCATTTTTCATTCATTAAGAAAATGAATGGAAATGAGAAGTAGCAAATGCTCATTGCTTATGCTTATCTGTGATGCATCCTTATTAGTATCTTGCTGGTTTTCCCCAGCAGTGTGGCAAGAATTGAGTTGGTTAGTAAGAAGCCCTAAGAAAAATTAGAGGACTAAGTAGGTTATTGCTGTATAAGCAAATATTGCATGCTGATGGAATCCCTTAAGGGTTGAAAAGCCAGTTGTTAAATATTTACAACACACAACTGGTTGTATTGTTTTAATAATGCTCATGGAAAGCATTATTTTACTTCTGCTCATGAAGTTATACTGATTCTATAGTTGTCAAAATTAACTTTTCTAATTTATCTTTTGTGGATCTATTTGAAATTTAACCTAAGAGGGAATCAGCCTACTCAGGCTTTGTTTGGTTTTCCAAGCTTGTTAATAAAGAGATTAACAGAAACATCCTTGCCTTCAGCGTGATTCGAATCTGCGACTCGCAAGTCTTGAGAGCGACAAGACCAGAGCCTTATTACTCACGACCACCGAGCCAGAGTTGTCAATATTTGATATTGTTTGTTATCATTGTTTGTATTAAAATGGAACCAGTCTCAAAGACATTGTCAAAATGAAGGTTGTTTTTGATAGTTCAGATTTTAAATATATTAAATATTGATTGTTGATTATTGATTCATAGATGACTCTGTGAAATCTGACAAATTTACCCATTCCATCGAAGAATCAAAAATTGACTTATGTGGTGGTAACACTGATAGAATTGAAACGGATGATGAACTTGAACCGGGAGAAATATTATGAATCTAGATCGATGTTGCTCTTCTAAAATGAAGTAATTCTTTGCTTTTATTTAGGATTTTTATTTTTTTTTTAATTTTTTTTTTATTTATTTATTTTTTATTTTTTTGCATAACATCCATGAATGTAGATGTAGAAACTTATTCGTTTAATTTAATGTTTGTCTTGCAAGTTAACGTTGACTTTAAATAACTTTCCTTTAAGGATGATAGTTATTATGAAATTAAAAAAAAATTCATTTAATTTTTAAATTTTTTTATTCCTGATCATTCCTTTTCATATACCTCATAGTTTAATTTTTTCACAATGTTTTATTTATTTATTTATTTATACATTTTTTTTTTGTTTAACTTAAATGCCAAACAACATAGGAATTGACTTTGATGTTTTTTTTTGTTATTGACTTCGAATTGAATGTTAATTTTTTTTCTTTCGTTTGTGTTAAATGTGATGGTGGTTAAAAAAAATAATTGCTGTATTAAGTATAGCGTCGTACACCAAAGTTCCTAATAAAAAACAAAATAAAAAAAAACAAACCAAAAACGTGGATGAAGAAGATTATAGTTTCCAGTCTTGTCAAGTAGAGTGAATTTAATTTCATGCTAAAAGTATGTGAAAATAAAAAACAATATTGTTTTTGTCAGTTTTTCGTAATCTTAAGATTATTTTATTTTTCTTAAATCAGTTATAGAAATGTGTAGATGTTTATGAAAATAAAATCGATTTGAGAATCATAAATCTTCTAATTTAACAAATCATTGGATAATAAATGCACATTTCAAACAGTTAATGGTTGTCCTATTTTTAGTTTGCAATTATTCACCATTTTATGCAACATTTAATGTAAAATTTAAACTCTATAATTTCATCAGCTACTTTTATTTTAATCTTTATCACTTAAATTGCATATAAGATAAAAGCAACTTTCAAAGTTCTGTTTATAATTTTCAGATTTTAGAATTGCAAGGGTGCTTTTCCTATATTTTACGTTAAATATTCTTGCCTGTAAAGTTTTTTGAAACTTTTCTAGTTATACCATTAAATTGTAAATATAATGCAGAACGTGCCAATCTGTGAACATTATTTTATCTTTAAAAGCTATAAAGTTAATAAATTTTTTTCTAACTAATGCATGAATCACCATAAGTTGACAGGCAGTTTCACCGGTAATTGACAAAATTTTAATTACACATTTATATTATTAATTTTTACCAAAAAAAGTTAAATAGCTTCAAAAGTAGCTTCTAATGACCTAATGAAATCAAGCATTTTTAATTATGTTTAAAGTATTTAATATTAACTAAAATTGTGTTTTCAAACTTAAGTTGTTCATATAGATCATTTATCTTTTCATTCGTTTGGAATAATAAATTAAATTGATCCAGTCTCATGTAGAGTGCAAGGACCATAGAAAATGAAGGTGTTCTCCACTAGTGCAATATTATCAGATCTTAATTGCCCAACAAATTGTTCATGGGAAGACTTGATTTTTAATGATTATTCTCCTACTTGCAAAATTCATCCAGTACATCCTATGCTGCTACTGATCATAATAAACAGAATAGTTGTTTTCTGCTTAGAAGATATGTTGATCGTCTCTGTGACAACATTAAGGACCAACAAAAAGAGTCTGCGAATAAGGCCTAGAAGACTTACACTACATGATCAAAGGAGTTGGGACACCTGTTGCTCTACCGTAAAGCAGCAAAAAAAGCTTCAATCAGTAGTGTGTAGGACCACCCCGAGCTGCTATCACTGCCTCCACCCTACATGGCATACTGTCCACAAGTTTACAGTATGTGTCCACAGGTATTGACCTCCATTCCTCGAGGAGTGTCGTGGTCAGTTCCTGGACAGATGTAGGGTGAACCATCCTGGATCTCGCACGTCGTTCCAATTCGTCCCAAAGATGTTCGATGGGGTTGAGATCAGGACTCTGGGCGGGTCAATTCAGTTCTTCAACCCGCATCTCGTCAAACCAGTCGGATATGGATCTTGCTTTGTGGCAAGGCGCATTGTCGTGCTGGAAGAGGAACGGTCCGTCACCGAAGTGTTCCCACAGCGCTGGAAGTGACCCGTTATCCAGAATAGTCCTGTAGCCATCAGCATTGAGGTTTCCGTCCACCTTGATGAGCGGGCCCAGTGCAGTCCAGGAGAAACACCCCAGGTGTTCACAGGGATGTCCCAACTCCTTTGATCATGTAGTGTAAGTCAAAATGGGTGAAATTAAAAAGTTAAACTTACAATCATCATGTTTCCTTTATTATTCCCTAGATTCCTAATGTTCACTGAGCTCTTAAAGTCCCTCTCCAAAAAGAAGCGAGGGAGAAGGAATTCAACTTCATCAAACAAGCTGCAGAAGCAAATTGTTTCAATGATAAGTGCATTGACAAATTTATCAATAAGCACAGATGGAATCTAAAACTTAAAGGGAGTGACAACCCTCCAGAAGAATGCGAACCAAAAGAAACGTTTAAGCTTGCCATATAACAGACCGCTTCTCAAAGGCCTTGGAAGAATATGCAACAAATATGACCTGACGATTGCCCACAGAAGCAACCGTATCATCAGAAAGTTGCTAGGATCTATTAAAGACAAAATATCACCCCTGTGCAGATCAGGAATCTATGAACTTAAATGTGGGACTTAACAACTCAAATATGTAAGACGATCTTGGAGAAGAATGGAAACCAGGATTCAAGAACATTTCAGCCACGTCAAAAATCATAACCCGAAATGTCAGGCTATCCCCAACACGCCCTGACAAGTGGACACACAGCAGTGTTGCCAAGTCATCCACCAGATGTCTTACAACATCTCTATCCAGAGCTTTAGGGTCCTTTTCCTACCACAATCTACTACTACTTTTTTTTCTACCACGTTTTCCTACTACACACAGTACGTGCATTTAAAATCATATATTTATTCAAAATAATATTCAAACAAATTCAGTTCTTTTATTGAAACAACTTTATTCAATAATTAACACTTCATTTACAATATCATGCAGACTGTTATTTGTACGAGGGGCGATTGATAAATAAGGTCTCCATGGCTGTAACTTTTTAATTTGTTAACCGATTTTCAAAATTCTTTTTGTATCTTATACTCACATTTGTCCTCTATGTAATCCACTATTCACTTTTCGACATAGTCCCCATTCCTTGCCAACGACATAGACTAGTTGGGTGAACCCGTCGGAGAGGAATTCCGGAGTTGTTGTCGACACCAGGATTGAATGGCAGCTTTGGACCCTCTTCTGGAGTACGATAACGTCCGCCCGCACACGAGTCACCACACACCAGAGGCGTTGCAGCGCCTACAGTTCAAAGATGAAAAATTGCAGTTCAAAAATGAGATTTTGCACATTGCGACTTTCACCACTTCCCAAAGAAGAAAGAGCCCCTTAAGGGACATGATTTGGTTCTGACGGCGAGGTAAACGCTGCCATTCAATCCTGGTGTCGACAACAACTCCGGGATTCCTCTCCGACGGGTTCACCCAACTAGTCACGCGTTGGCGCAATGCTTGGAAAGGAATGGGGACTATGTCGAAAACTGAATAGTGCATTACATAGAGGACAAATGTGAGTATAAGATACAAAAAGAATTTTGAAAATCGGTTAAAAAATAAAAAAGTTGCAGCCATGGAGACCTTATTTATCAATCGCCCCTCGTACTTGTCTCCAAAACAGTGTGATATGATACATTTTTTGTGTGAATAAATTTAACATTTTCTCTGTCACTATAAAATTCGCACAGGTACTTTTGGTAACAAGTAAATGATATTTCACTCGCATAATTGCTTGGGCTACATCTAATGACAGTTTATTTCGCAACTTATTTTTAATTATTGAAAAATGAAAGAAATGTTCTTTCAACGACCGGATTCGATATTGGCAAAGATAAAAATGCTTTGCCAAATTAAAAATGTTAACAAATCGTGCATTTCCTGCTGCATGTTTGTCTTTGCCAACCTCAGTCCAAAAAGCTGCCGTTGAAGATGTGGATTGCCACCGTTTGTTTGAAAGTGCTTCCCATTCACTATCAACATCGTCAAGCACACACTGGAAACGGTGAAGCAATTCTGTGACAATTGGTGCTACTTTGGGTTCGTTTTGAGAGGTTGCTGTTTTGGGATGAAAAACATTTCCTTGTTCTAATAAATACAGATTGTTGGGAAGTCTGTTATGTACTTTTTCACACAGTTATTACGAATTGCTTGCATCGTTCCGGGACATCGGAACTTTCATGGCGTGAAAGTTTTTTGCTTATTAACTGAAAATCATATCCACAATACATGGATGAAGAATGAATCAAATAATTTTCTAAATCAAAGCTCATCAAAACCTTGTCTGACAGGCCTTCCAGTTTGGATGATAAAACAACCATTTTCAACAGATCTTTGTAAATTAACAAAAGATCTTCATATAACAGGCTGTACTCAGTATTGTCAGCTTGAGAAAGTTTAACATTACATACTTTTTCAAAACAAATTTTAGAAAAGTCAAGCACGCTCGGTAAGCAGGAACGGTCACGTAAGAAAACTTCAGCAGCTGATCAGCTGTGAAATTTTTATCTTGACTGGACGACACTTGAAACAATAGAACAAGCTCATCCCATTGATCTAAAATCATGCTTACACCTTCATACCGTGCAAGCATTCTAGTACATACAATTGATACAAAAGCGGAATAAGTTTTTCCTTTCAATCGTTCAATCTTATTAATCTACCATGAGTTGTTTTTCTACTACAAATCTACTTTTAATTTATTTTCCTACCACATGTAGTAGAAAATCTACCAACTTGGCAACACTGACACAGCGCATAGAGGAAACTTAAAGATTCTTTGGAATTCTGGGAGATTTCCAAACACCATCCGGACGACCTTATGAATCAAGAAAGAGGTCTTATAAATTTATCCGATTGTACAGATCTGCTTAATTGTATCAGATCTTAACTTTCTTCATTTTCTTGTAACCAATCAGATATTCCCTATCTCTTATTGACCCTCAGGTTTTTGCGTTTTCCTTATATTTAAACAATCTTCTTCTTTGTGTAACCAATCAGAATTTGCTTCGTTTTTTTTTCTGATTGCCAACTCGTGTGCACAAATTTCTGTTCGAATTGGAAAATCTTTGCATGCGAACTGATGATTACCTTGTAATCGAAATGTAGATCTGTGTCAATAAATGACAACTTTTTGTGATCGGGTGGATCTTGTCTCTTGTTTCTTCACATTGTAAGTAACACAGTCTCGGAGGTTTATTTCTGTTTTAAAATACCACCGAATTTGGAACTAAACTATCCAAATAACGCTAACTAAGGTATAGTTGAACTGATTCAATCGTACGTTTTATATGAATTACCATACTGCCCGTACCTAAACACTTCCATTTTTGCGCAAAACATTAGCATTTCTCATTCACATATCCAAGTTTGATGTACATCCGTTGACAACCGAAAAATTGGAACGGTAACGAAACTTTACATGCAAATACCTACCTTTCAAATGGTAAAACTTTTACAGACTTATATGGACAGACAGCCCGGACAGAACAGGACTCTACCAAGGCAACCTTTAGACAGTGGCACAACGGTAAGTTGAGGACATTCTAAACGTTTTATTGCCTTATTTTGACACCTGGGGCTTAATTTTCAGGAAGATAACGCCACACATGACACCCTTCTCCATGCTCTGTCCTCGTGCTTGCGATACATTGCCTTGGAATTTCCTCCCGGAGGCCACGGTTCATCAGACTTTTCTTTTCCAGAGACGGATTAATGGGTCATCCATAAATTACGTAATGCTTGAAGGGGCTAGGGATTAGGTCTCGCGTTATATAACGCTTTAATGAAATTTTAGACTAAATTTATGGGGCGTTATAATTATGACACCACGAACCAAGACATCTCTTTTCGTTGTCATTTTTAAGAATTCTGAGGCTATCTCTACTTTTTAACCGAAATGGCCTTAAACTAATGAACACTTACTTTTTTGGGAATTTAGACGCTGTTTTAATGTAATCTATTAAATCAACCTGGCCTCTTGTATACAGTGTTTTAAAAATACTTCTACAAACTTTGGGGACAGGTTCCTTACACCAAAACAAGAAAAAAGTTCATATAAACATATGTTCGAAAATCCTTCGTTTAATGAAAGTTTACAACGTAGATGATTGGAGCTCATCCACACTTAAACTCGTAATAAATACTCGAAATATCCTTCTCTTACTTCTAAATACGCATGCACTCGTGGATTGTCGCACTCTTTCAAATACTCCTTGACGGTTTCGAATGGTTTCGCAGGCTGTCATGACACGTCGATGATTTTTTGCCTCTGGGTGGTCTGCTGCATAGACCAATTGTTTAGGGTGTCCCCAGAGATGATAATCCAAAGGATTGAGATCGGGGGAACGTGCAAATAATGGAACTGGTCCTCTTCTACCTATCCATCTGTCATGTTGAAGACAGACGAATGAAAACAAGTCTCCCTGGCAACACAACGCTATCTGTGAAACAATGAGTCAAACCAATATAACTCGAAAACGAAGGATTTTCGGACATATGTTCAGGGGCGGCGTGAACTAGTAAGCAAAGTAAGCGTCGCATGGGGGCGCATTGTAGAATGGGGCGCCAACCAAGGTTGAAAGGGCGCACATTTTAGAGGTTTGCAGGGGGGCGCCGCCCCTGCATATGTTTATACGAACTATTTTTCTTGTTTTGGTGTAAGGAACCTGTCCCAAAGTTTTGTAAAAATATTTTTGAAACTCCCTGTATAAAATCCTTTCAGACAATCTGTTGAGTAACAAATTTTAAGAGATCTATTCTTAAAGCAAACTTTCAATTACTATCAAGTCGTTGCATATAAAATGTCGGATTTCGAGGTGGGTTCCGCGCTTCGCACGGTTTTCACGTTTAGTAGCAAGTACCCATAACTAAGTGGTACATTCCCAGAGATAAAGCTATCGGCGACCAGATGCCTGAAATTTGCATATCTGCGATGATATTTAATAGAGTTTGAACCCAAGCGAAGATAGTCTGACTTCTTACGAATTACGTGTGATAATGCGTTACGAGTTCAGGTTGAATCACACTGCATCCAACGCCTCTCGAATCAATAAGGTATTCGGTATAGGCGCCATAAACGAACGTACTGCCCAACGTTGGTTCCGAAAATTCCGGGCGGGAGTGACGGATCTGGCAAATGAGCCACGCGGTAGACCGCCCATCGTGTTGAATAACGCTGATCTGAAGTGATCTGTGGAAGAGAACCCGTCAAAAACTGTTCGGGACCTTGCAGGGGATCATGCTGTATCAGCGTCGACTATCAGTAGACACCTTAGGACCATCGGCAAGGTGAAATGGGTCCCACATGAACTTACGGAAAACCAAAAAGAGCGTCGGTTCGAGGTGCGTACGGAATTGCTTTTGCGCCATGAAGAAGCGGGATTCTTGATCGCATTGTCACCTGCGACGAGAAGTGGCTCCTATACGACAATAGGAAACAGTCAGCACAGTGGCTGGATGCTGATGAACCCCCACGACAATTCCCTAAATCCCCGTTGCACCCCAGAAAGCTCATGGTTACAGTTTGGTGGAACATCCGTGGTGTAGTGCATTACAGCTTCCTGCAGCAGGGGGAGACGATCACCGCTGTGAACTACATCGTATGCACACAAAACTGTGTCAGCAACAACCTGCACTTGTGCATCGCAAAAGCGTTCTTCTGCTGCATGACAACGCACGTCCGCACGTTGCACGAACGAACGTGCAGGCGCTACAGGGTCTGGGCTACGAGGTGCTTCCACACCCACCGTACTCTGGTAATCTTTTCCAGTGCCTGGACAATTTTATCCGGAGGAAAACATTCCTAACCCAAGCAGACGTCGAAATCGCATTCTGGGAGTGTGAGTCCCGTGACCATGGATTCTATCGGAGAGGGCTCGAGAAGCTGCCAACAATGTTTGGATTGCAATGGGGGTTATTTCGAATAGCACGTATGAAGGTGTCCTTTCTAGAGGGCCATTAAAGATGACCTCTGCAATCCGACGTTTGACATGCAACGACCTGATAGCTTCGGCTTAAAATATGATAATTTTATCCTGGCCTCCTTGGCTGCTAGCATTATTAACTTCTCCAACTTTTTTTAGTATTCATCGAGAGGTAGAATAATCTCTTAGTAGGCTCACTTTGATCGTATTCAAATTTAAAAATCGTGAATAAATTTTCTTATCCTCCAGTATTCATAACCTTTACTTATTGACAAGGTGAAAATATTCGTCGCCCACCTATCATCAGAGCTACTATTGGTTGTTTTACATCCTTCAAAATTTTCCAACACTTTGTGTTTGGTTCATGGTTTATTCTGACCGCTCTCACCCTTCTCTCTCACATAAAGCTATTTCTCATTCAACTTTTTATCTAGATAAATATGTGCAGTCTCATTTATAATGATTTAATGGCTGATTTCTTTTAACAACATTTATTGCATTATGGATTCCGCATACTGCCATTTTCAGTGCTTTTCCTGTGGTCTATATACACGGTGTCTCACCTAAAGTGAATCAATAGCCAATATCTAAGATCAAGAGCTCATAAGACCCTTATTAGCTCTTGCTAAGATACAAATCTACCAGAATACTTTCAATGGAAGAATTATTATACTTTTATGTGTATTCCATTTCCAAAAAGGACGCAATTTTCGAATATGGAAGTCAGCTTTGAAATGTGCAATGGAAACCCCTACTTTAATGGTATTTTCAGATTGTACGCAACTTTTGAGATGTTTTACGAGGGCGACCTGAAAAGTTTCCGGAATTGGCAAGAGATGGCGCAAGAAGGTCGAAGTGGATAAAGCTCTGGATAGGGAAAGTAACGACATTCTTTTCCCTATCAATTTGCCGCCAAACTTACGCACTGATTGGTCTAGAGTTTGTCAAATGTTCAAATCCGCCATTTTGAACGTGTAAGGATTGTTCAGTGTTGCGCTGTTTTCCATTCCGAAATGCCGCAGTGTTGCGCTGTAAATTGTAATACGAGACAAGAAAAAGTTAGCAAACTTTTCCGTCTACCGTTCGGTAAAGGAAATGAAGAGCGTTTAAAAATATGGCTGCAGCGAATTAGACGAAAAAACTGGAATCCAAATGCCGACTGTCGATTATGTGACATAATAAACTCACTATTATTATACATAAACTCTACGTTATATTCTCAAAAATCTAAGTAAAATACAGTAGAAACAGTAGAATCCTGTCATTTACGCTGCCGGTAATATGATATCCCGCTTTATTCATAATTTTGTATCGTATTATTCTCCTTGGTCCCGTCTTCGTGAAAGCTATTGCTATGTAAATAGTCTTTTAATACGAAGTGTTTTCCTCTCAAATCCCAAATAATACGATACAAAATTATGAAATTCATTCAAAGAAAGTTATTTTATTTGAGATTTTTATTTAAAAGATAAAACAGTGGGAAAAAAGTTTTCATAGTGATGCGGTTATGAAAGCACTGCGAATTCTGATTTCTTCAATTGAACATAAACAACCAAGCATGGTTGTTGCATAATACTGTAAAAAAAATGTAATTTCCAACAAGTGCGCACGTTCATGTAGAGAGATTTCGATAACGGAGTTTATTTTCCGAATTATACAAATTAATAAATAAATTCTTGAATATTTTATGTAATATACACGATCTCAAGCTTAATTCATAACGTGTAGGACAATATCTCCAAGTTATTTACGCTGCCGGTCCCGATATCCCGTCTTCGTGAAAGCGATTTCTACATAAATACAGTTTTTTAATACGAAGTGTTTTTCTCTCAAATCCCAAATAATACGATACAAAAGGTTATGTATTATACACTAATTCATAACGACAAAATCCCCAATTATACTATATCGTATAATGGTGTTATTAAACCACAAAATTTCTGTTAATATTAGAAACGCTTCACAGAAGACCAATTTGAGCAGAACAGGAAAGATGGAATAAGAAAGTTAAAGCCCAACGCTATACCATCAATATTTAGCCACAGAACAGAAGTGGCAGAGAAGAATGGAATACAGGAAAGTGAATTTGCTTCAGACAATGTGGATAACAACACTGCTAATGAAGATCCCTCTGAGGATGCTGAAAATATTGAGCAATTTTGTTCAGAAGAACGCAACTCGCTCTTTTACTTTGGAGGAAGCATTGTTAATTCACTAAAAAGGAAATGCACACTCTGTGACCTATGCAGATCTTCCTTAGTAGAAAGCATTAGCGAAAACGAACATGCCAGGCTGACGGAAATAAAAAGTTATGCTAAGGAATATAATATTGACAAGGATCCTCTGAGTTACATATCAAAAAATGTATTTTAAGACTAGAAATACTGAAAAACAATTTCGAGCAAAAGAAGATGATGTTCTGAAATCCATCGTAAATGTGATCGATTTAACTGAATGGACAGTTAATGTTTCGAACAGAATAATTTTTCCTGAATGTTGTGATGTGAAAAAAAAATTAATTCGCTTTTTCCATACTTCTCGATTTTTCTTGCTCTTGCGCAAATATAATGAAAGTACTGGGACCCAAAAAACTTCTGGAAAATGTGGAAGCAAGAGTGTTGGGATGCGAAATGCTGTAAAATAATGTAAAATAAATTTTGTTTTCACTTAGATTGAATAAACCAAGTTTCATATTAAAATGTTAAATATTCATTTTATTAACAAAAAATCCCTATTTTCATTTCAAAGTAATGAGATGAATGTTTACTTCAGCATAATTCAGTTTTGAATAATTTATTTATTAATTTTTGAAATTGACTCAGTACTAATTAGTAAAAGTTTAATCACAATAACCTAAAGTTAGTCGATGAATTACGTTTTCCTCTTAAATGCAGGCAAAACATGTAACTGTGGGCTTAGCCAAAGCAAGGTAAGTGGGTCCAAAATGGCCGCCAAAACTAGCAGACGCTCAACTTGTCGTTACTTTTCCTATCCAGAGCTTTAGAAGTGGATAAAGTCAACACCTCCTATAACTCAAAATAGTTATAGGAGGTGTTGATAAAGTACTGTAAGGAAAGTAGTGACACTCTTTTCCGCCGCAAATGCCGACAAAGGCTCCCATAGGCTGATCAATAAGCAAAGACTGCCTTTCCGCCATTTTAGTGCAAAGAAATCAATTTCGAAGCATGTAGATAGGCAAGACACTGTTAATAAACGGCTTTCTTTTATCAATATGACTGGCTGTTGTGCTGTAGAATGTCGTGGAAAA
>JAHWFO010076664.1:774336-788573 GCA_023313115.1 Rhysida immarginata | reverse complement strand
TGTTGATGACATCTTGCGGGCGTGTAGCCAAGTTGGGACCAAGTGGGTAATTTCCTTGATGAGCCAAAATCGTACGCAGCTTCATATCTAATTTGTCTCGTTTCACCTCAAACAAGTGCTGATTAATCAACATAGTGTGTCTAGAAAACGAGTCCCATAAGTCCGAGTTATTTTACTTGAGTTTGTATGGTTATTTGTTAATAATTATTGAGTCTTTTGTCTAATATGTAATTTTATACGATTTTGTGTTTGTATTTTTTATTTTTTATTGTATTTTTCCCCAACATGGTTCCTTGGGAGTATTTCTCCTAGGTCCGCGTTTTTTGTAAAAAGAGGTGTCCCATTTTTACCATTAGTCACTGCATCACAGTGTCTCCTATTGGTCGAATGGTCACCTACTTCCTTCTTAATGTGTTGTTTACTTCACCAAATACTTACTTGGCATTAAATAATGAACTCAAAGAGTTCGAAATACGTATATGCGGAATAAAATCCAGTTGTAGGCAAGAGGTTGTCGTCTTATGATTATGTCGTTATCCACAGTCATTGAAAAATTCTCATTGCTCGCCTCTCAGGCTTTTTCACCGAAAGAATTTGGTAAGTTCGTTTCTTTGAACTTAAAAGTCAGGATTATTAAGGCTGACTTGACATTTTTAATGAAGTGCAAACAGTTTTGAGTCTTCCCTAACTTCATTCTAAGACTCAGATTCAAGATTCTATCCTTTTGGGATAAGAAGGCGTTATTTTGCGCAAGATGCAAAAGATTGAATTTGGAAATTGCGAGACTTTTTAAAAAGTTAGCCACATGTGAATTTAGACTGTATGATTTACACTTATTAATTAGTAACAATATACCTTTGGACTTATGGGACTTGTTTTCTAGACACACTATGCTGATTAATCAGCATTTGTTTCAGGTGAAACGAGACAAATTAGATATGAAGCTGCATACGATTTTGGCTTATCTGCGACATTGAAAGTGGGATAAAATGTCTCCCCCTTAATAAGAAACACTTTATTAGGAACGCTTGTGCACAGCAACTGAGAAAGAATTTAGCTAGGAGAGTAGTGATAGGAAGAGTTTAGCTACACTTGCAGCTCTCAGGAACAGTTTAGCTACACTTGCAGCTCTTTCAGATTGTTTTTTCCTGAAGTCTGATAAGGGGAATTTGATTGTGGTTCTATGGAAGAATGACTATTTCGCCAGCGTTTCGAAACTTCTGGAAGAAGGCCCATATATCAAAATGGAATCGGATCCTTTACCCAAATTAGTGAGGGCAGTTAGAACAGCTTTGACCAATTGCAAAAAGTTCGTAACGCCCGTATTAGCTCGACGACTAAAGGTTTCTAACCCAATAGTACCGAAACTGTACGCACTCCTGAAAATCCATAAGCCGGGAAACCTATTATTTCTAACATCTCGGCTCCAACATACGAACTCGGAAAGTGTTTTGCTAGCTACTTGGCCAAACTAGACATCGACTAACTGGATTTGTCAGTCAAGAATAGTACACAGCTAGTTGGCAAATTGAAGGATGTCACGCTATCAGATAGGTGTATTCTGGTTTCCTTCGACGTAACTTCTTTGTTTCCCAATCTACCTATATATACGAGATCGCTTGTGGAAAATGTCCGAAAGTTTACCGAGGAGCCACGTGCAGGAATGTGACAACCAGGTCCAAGGAACATACGGCCCACGCCAGGTTTGGACGCCCATATAGGTCGGCTGTCGCTAGACACATGTTGGAGACGGGACATGACATTCTGTTAAAAGATTGTAAACTGGTTAAGAAATGTTAGTAACAGGAATGCACTGGACGCGTATGAAACATTGGAAATTGCAAAGAAGGACCCGAATACACTGTTGAATGGAGACGCAGGCCCGATCGGAGATTCTACGTTAATACAACTGATTAAAACATCACGATAAATTTCTTTTTCTTTTTGTTTCTTATTAAATGTTCAATGCTGTTATTTTACTTGATATTGTATGGTTATTTATTAATAATTATTGAGTCTTTTGTCTAATTTGTAATTTTATACGATTTTCTATTTGTATTTTTTATTGTATTTTTCCCCAACGTGGTTCCTTGGGAGTATTTCTCCTAGATGCGCGTTTTTTGTAAAAAGAGGTGTCCCGTTCGTACCCTTAGTCACTGCATCACAGTGTCTCCTATTGATCGAATGGTTACCTACTTCCTTCTTAAAATGTTGTTAACTTTACCAAATACTTACTTGGCATTGAATAATGAACTCAAAGAGTTCGAAATACGTATATGCGGAATAAAATGCAGTTGTGGACAAGAGGTTGTCGTCTTATGATTAAGGGAAAGTATTCAGGTGAATGAAAAGCCTGATAAATCACTTCTCGCCTGGTATGTGAAACTGGAATAATTCGTAGGAGCGGTGCGAATGTGTTACCCACAACTTGCAGTTGTATGATGTCTGTTTACAGATAATAAGCATGTATACCTCGTGTAAGATCAATGGGGTTGAACCCTCACCAATAACGAGTTCCAAGTCGAAAAGTTCAGCTTGTAAACCCAATGTGTAACATAGGCCCTCGCTAAAAATAATATAGCGGCCTTCTGTGCATTTGAAATGAAAACATTTGTTAGGTGTGAGACTGATTTTGTAAAAAGCCTGTTCTTTCAACGGAATCAACTTAACGAGCGCATCAACAGCATCACTACAACTATCAAAATACCCTTCGGGAATTTTTAACATGCGATGTTCTGGAGTGTCGGGTGGATCAAAAATAACACAACTGATAAACCCGTCATCTGTCTCGTTTAAGGGCATAGTAATAGGTGTTTTCAATTTATTGTTCAGAAACCTATCATGTATAAAACCAATGAATTCAGTGAACCATGTTGAGGACCCTGTAAACAATACAAAATCATTAACCAGCTTTGTCTCGATACCTGCCGCTCTAAAACGATCTTTAAGAAAATCAATATCTGCTACCCGGCTTTGCAATTTGGTACATGTACTCTTAAATTCAACAATCGTTTGGTACAGGGGAGCTGACTTGGGATACCTTAATGTATAGGAAAAATCGGACACCCATTTAAATGGCAAGATGTAATTTGGAGTTAGAGAGAAACATTCCTCGTAGAATGTATGTGGCGAAACATTGAACACCTTACAGAAATCAGGAGTGTTAAATCGAATCCCTACCTCATGGTGATGTTTTGGTGTAAAGAAGTGTTATGGTAAAAGAGAACATCTTTCAAATAGGCTTGTAAGACCAATTCAACTTCGATAATGAAAGACTGGAGTGTCAGCATTCTCACCGGCAAAACAATGTTGAAATCGACTTGCTCATCTATGAGATCATCCTTAAAACCGATTTCGAAAGTGTTGTTTACAGCCGTAATGTTCTTGAAAAGGGCCGGGAAAGAGTTCCTGTCAAACCAACCTCCCATCGCTCTTGGAAACGTAGCGTCCGTGGCAGACGTGTAATAAAATGATCTGTTGTATTGGAATGAATTTGCTCACCTGTAGGGGAGTTTGAGGACAACATAACATAAAAATTGGTGTCTTCATATTTGATGGTTGTTCATGAACTCAACTGGTGTCGAGTACGACTTGTCAGGCGTTTAAAAGATCTACCTCTCCAACCCAGCTGTTCATGCTGTCTGGGTAACCATGCCATTTCACAAAAGCTTCGCGAACACCTCGTCTCATGCACCAGCGAATAATCTGGTCAATGTTAAAAACTTCAGGCTTTTTCACCATTTGTAACTCTTGATCGTAGAATACACCTGAGATCTCGCAGCCCTCATAATCTTTAATTTTATTCACATCAGGTTTTCTATAAATGATTTTTGAAACCTCAAACACCTCATCAAACATCTCCAATTTGCAACCTCGGTTTTGGTGGTGCTGATGTATAATAACTCTGTTGTTTCAGCCATAGAGTTGGGGCATTTTGTTCATCGACATCAGCTGGAGCCATACCTAGGACCCTGTGGATGCAGTTGTTGTTGCTTAACACGAGGTCAAGTAACACGTCGATGTACCTGTGTTTTGTTGATAAATGCAAAAAACTTAAACACCCTCGTTTTTAACGTATGGTTAAATCGTTCTATCGTATCAGCTTTCAAATCTGATTCTGTGGCAAAGAAATAGATGTTGAGTTCTTTAAAATAGTCTTGAACGTGCTTGTTTATAATCTCTTTCCCTTTATCGCCGTTTACTATTACAGGAACGTTATCACCTGTGAAAATATTTTGAAAGGCTTTCTGAAGTTCGAGACCCGATTTCGTTTTTAGGGAAACAACCCATGCATATAGCGCGAGAAAACATCGATGCAGGTAAGTAGAAATTTATATCCATTGTTCTGTTTTGACAGGCTGGTTAGATCGATCAAGTCCACTTGAAATTGTTCGCATGGAGCATACGCATACGATTATGAGGGTAATAATGTCGAACTGGTTTATGCAGTGTATAAGCTCTCACACCTCTTAACCATTCACGTGTCTCTTTTTCAGAATGATTTGTTTAGCTAAATCTTTCACACTGTGAAGTCCTACTGGATTAGCTGGGGTAGAAAATGCTTCGTCCATGACAAAATTTAAATTAAACTATGTAAAGAACACATCTGTATTTATTTTATAAACCTGTTTATGCGAGTTCAGTCCCCTTTTAGCCCTCATTAGTCACTCTACAGGTGCGTGCTTGTCAATTGAAACAATGTAGCAATTCGCTGAAAATTAAAAAACGAACAATACACCTTGAAACAAAAGTAGTTTTATTTAGAAGAAATTGTAAAAGGTCTTGGAAAAAATTTGATTGCTCAAGAAACAATAGTTAATTAGTAATTAGGCAATCAAATTGAGGGTGCCAGTACGGCAACCATGCCCTGCCTAATGTGGTTTATAAGCTCGAGCAAGAGCTGTGTATATTGTGAGACAAAATCACATACACTGCGTTTTGCGTTAATATGAAATTAATTTTATTTTCAGCCCTAGGACACCTGAACATAGCTGCCATCACGTGATTAATCAAAAAAATGTCATCAGCTAGATGTGTGACCCCACTCGTAATTGGAATCCTGATCAAAAAGTAATCAAGCAGTAACCCTACCTCTTTGATGGCATCAAAATCAAAGGTAAATAAAACCACCCCCAAAAGACCCACAACCAAAAATGACCACACCGGAAAGGACCATCCCCAAAAAACCACACCAGAGGGCCTGAGTAGAACCAAAAAAGGAAATGCCAAAGCAAAGCAGACACACTTGCCCAAATAACCCCGGGTTCATTGAGGGAGAGGGTCCCAGGTAACCCTAGCGCATTTTAGAGCAGGCCGAGAACAAAAGAAAAAGTGTCTGCATCCTTTGATCTTTTGAGAAATCACCCCCTCCATATTCTTTTGTGCCCCAACCAAGACCTTTCCTACTGAACTATACGTAATGGACGATGTCCACGATAGAAAATACGCATGCGCTATTGTTTTACTGCCATCTGGTGGCTTATTTTGAAAGCTGTCAACCGGGCCACCATGTGTGCTACCAACACTGAAAACACGACTTACCTCACAAAATATTCACCTGTGTTACCTCTGATACATTAATTTCTTTTTCTTGACTTAGTTTTCCATAAAGAGATGCTCTGTTTGCATTTTTGGCGTTTGTTCGTTGAGAACGATTTAATGCAAGCTCAAATAAATTAAATTTGGCATTATGAAATTAATTACTGACGACTTTTTTGAAGTTGATTAATTTCTTCATGATATATATCCATTCAATCAATCATAGCATGATTTTTTTTTGGTTTTTGTTTTTTCTTTGTTTTTTAACCAAATTTTCTGATCACCTTTCTGATTATAAAATATTGCATATTTATTAAAACCTACGATATATATTACAATAAAAATTAGAATTTAAGATTAAAAAAATTAACAGTGTATGAATTTTGGGAGTATATAAGTGAAATTTATATAAATTTAAATAGCTTCCTCAAATTGACTTAAGAGAATGAACAAAGGAGTAGCATATCCCCAAAAGGTCGCAAAATTTTTCCTTCCCTTTTCTATTTGTAAGTATGATATGATATTGAAGAGTTTCTGCAGTTTAATTATTATCTTCTCTTTGAATATAATAAGATGCATTTTTAACCATATCAGCTTATAAAATTTTATTAACTATTTCCGAAGGGTAGTACATTCCCGAAATCTTTATAATCTTTTAATGTTAAACTTAAACGTAAGTTACACTTCAACTCTTCATAAATTACTATATTTCATGTGTGAAAACTGTCGTGAATTTAACGATAAAATATGTAAAAATTAAAACTATTAAATCAAAATGGAAATGAAAGCTGCAGTAAATACAGTAAAATTCCGTTACAGTGTACCTCACATTAACGTACATTTCAGAATAACATACAAATTTAAAATCCCTGTTCCAAACGTAGGTATTTTAATGCTAAAAGGTTTCAGAATAACGTACTTCACTTTAACGTACACCTCGCATTAACGTACCAATTTTACGTTCCCTTGGTTAAATTATCACTTCGTTATAACGTACAAAGTTCGAATGTCTTGCTCTGATCGGTCAATGCAGCCCAGGCGAAAGTTGCGACTGGGCCAATGGGCTAACTAAGCCGAGTTCACATTTCATTTCAATAACTGAAGAAGAACAGGCGCAAGGTATACAAAATGACAGGCAAACTCCTGATGATTTGTCGCAAGAGGTTGTCTCTGTTTTCAATGTGCCAGCAGAGATAACCTTTGAAGATTATGTAGCGTGTGAGGAAATCGTTTACACCTCTGCTGAGTTCACGGATTCAGAGATACTGGACATGGGACAAAAGCAAAATGAAATTCATAGCGATCAGGAAGACGAAGACGAAGATGAAAATGGCCATTTAGAACCAGAGGTAACGCCCGTCTCAACTTTGATAGCAATGGAGGCTATAAAAAGTTTACGTAACTATTTTGCACAGTATAGCGATGCACCAGAATCATTTCACTTCACAATGTCAGATATGGACTTTTTGGGGAGGCAAGTTATGGAAAGAAAGTAGATGGTCATTACAGATTTTTTTTAAAAATTAATATAATACTACATATATGCTATAGTGTATTTGTATTGAATAAAATAAAATGCTACACTGCATGTATTCTTATGTTTATCTATGAATATAAGCATTGTTCATAAGCCCCCCCTCCCCCCAGTTTCAGAATAACGTACACCTCAGAATAATGTACAAATTTCCAGTTTCTTTGAAGTACGTTTTAACGGGATTTTACTGTATATCATTATTTTGATCGTTCGGAAAACAGTACAATGTGCTTGCTTTATTTTTGTAATTTTTGTAGTAAGGCACAGCGAGTCATGCTTTCCGACCCGGAATGAGGGTTGACAATGTTGTTACAAGAGGGCGTGCGGGTTACGTGGACATCGTCCATTATCTACTTTTTCACATAGGCACCTTGACGATTTAGGCATTTAATCCAACGCTACATTAGTTTCAGAATACCCTGCTCATAGAACTCCATCAACTGTGAATACAGCCAATGGCGCATGGTAGATTTGAGTTCCTTGTCAGTTTCAAACCTCTGACCACCCAGAAATCTTTTCATGGGACCGAAGAGATGATGGTCCGAGAGCCTGCTATTTGGGATAAGCGCCCTCGGACTATAGGGTGGGTGGTCCAGAACCTCCCAAACGAAACGAACCAGTTTTGCTTTGACGACGTTGGCCGTATGGGGGCGTGCGACGTCATGATGAAGTCGAACATCGTTTCCTCTTTCTGGTCGTTTATCCTGAATAGCACGCCGCAGTTTAGTCAACGTTTCACAATGGGTAGCGGCGTTGACAGTTGACCCACGAGGCAGGAACTCTGCGAGTAAAAAGGCTTGCATATCCAAAAAAAAATGTAAGCATAATCTTCCGAGCTGGAGGTGAAACTTTGAATTTTTTGGGAAGCGGAGAATGTGGATGTTTCCACACAATGCTTGCAGTTTTAGGTTGTGAAGTGCAAAACCCAGAACTCATCTCCTGTGATAATACCATTCAGAAATGCATTTTCCTCCTGGTTGTACTGCTGCAGATGTTGCAGACTCACGTCATTCGTTGTCGATCTGTTCGGGTGTCAAATTTTCTGGAATCCAATGCATACAAGCTTCTCATGCACAATGTCCCATGCAGATGTTTTTCTCTGATTGTGATGATAATGTCCTCGATAATGGTTGGTGTTGCTGCTGACGCAAGGCTAACTCTTCCTTCCCGAAACATTTTACAATAGATGCACTCATTGGAATAGTTCAGAGAGTCGGCACTGTAAACTTCTACCATTTCCCCATGAATTTCAACGGGTTTTTCACCTTTTGCGAAAAGAAACAGCTCGCTGTTCTTGCACTATAGACTATTGATGGCAGCAGCCATTTGTAAAACGACTGACAGAATGATGTGCACGTGCGCAGAAACATTTCTTGTTATGCAATGTCTATGCAAGAACTCAGCTTTCTTTTTGGCTATGTTAACTTTTACACAGCGACTTTAAAGAAAATAAATAGCGTTATTTTCTAAAATCCCCTCGTATAAAATTTGACAGAACACTGTAAACATTCACTGTTAAAAACCTCATCTTTTAGTCGTCATATTCGAGTACAGTGGCTAGAAGTAATAGTGTGTCAATTGAATACTAAATGCAGCCTGAGAAATGTAATGATAACTGATGACACAGCAAGATGTCATGACTATCTAATGCCCTGACAATTACTCTATTCGCTACTTTCAGTTTAAGTGGCGCTGCCCTTGTGGTATTACTTGAACTGAGCTAAGTAGGATTCACAATAGTTTAAAAACTGCTTTTAGAACACAGAATACCAATCTCAGATAACATTCTCTCTTATTAGTTATTAGAACGAATTTTTATCCTAAACAATCATCTATTTTTTAGTTTAAAAATGGAAGGATCCTACTTTATTCACTGAAAGTAGCGAATAATGCATGGCATTCAATGTAAGTTTAACAGCATTAACACTTTAAAAATACTTGTTTAATAAAATAAAATAAGATTGTAAACTTGAAATAATATGCAGATATACCAATTAAATGAATTTCAAAGCAGTATTTGCTTTTTTATATTATTTTGTGACATGCCATGTCAGTTTTGTGTGTTACATATGTCCGACGGGAAAGGGGAGTAGGGAACTGGAAACGAAATGGGGGTTTGCGCGAGTGCTGTAAATTATGACACAAGTGTTCGTCTTTCTGCTGTTCTTTTGTTTGTTGTGTAAGTGGGGGAATGTTTCGTTGTGTGAGTGGAATGGGTATTTGTGTAAGTGTTTTGTAGTTGTGAATTCGTTTTAGGAGCTTTAGTGCATTGTTTTATTTGTTGCGCATAATTGTTGCCGCGGTCGCTCTATTGTGAGCGGTCCGCAAGCTGTGTAGAGTCGATCGTAAGGTGGTTTTTGTTTTCTTGTTGTTTTGTTTTGTCTGTTGGAGGCTAACATTGTTGCAAGATTTTCTTGGAAGATGTGCTCAGCCTTCAGCAAACAATTGTTGAGAGGAATGAGTACGTATTGTTTTATGAATTTAAATGTTTTTGTTTTTTTTCGCTCTCTGAGTTGGTACTGAGGCATTCGGCGTTTGTTGTTTTTTGTGCCATTTTTCCGGCGTTTAAGGTTAATTTTGCCTACCACTCAGAAATCCTGTTAACGAACTATATTGAAATTGCGTTAATTACTTGGGTTAATGTTATTAAGTTACTATTTGAGTTGACATTGGAATAAAATAAACGTACGAGTATGGCAGAGAAGACAACGTCCCGCACTGTGTAATGGCGGACTCCTGTTCGAATTTGCTGAGGTGTATCGAGCTGCCAACAGAAGTGGACCGTTTTCACCATCAAGTTTCACCGTAGCTAAGTGATGTTAACCAGTAAAATGAATGGAGCCAATATAGGAGGTTCAGTGCATTGTTTTATAAGTGCTTTGTTTTATTTGACTATATGACTACAAACTTGGTAAGTGACAATTTTAATTGCTTTCGTCCCGCACCATCGAGAGCTTCAGTGTACTTCATTGTACCATTGAGTGCTGGCCATGGTGGGGTTACTGTGCTCCTCCCCCTGTTGTGAACAAAAGGAGCACATTGCGCTGTTGAACGTTCTGTTCGGAATACTTTGTGCGGCAGTCGCAACATCTCACTCTAGATAGTCATTGTCCACTCTGTCCAGACCTGTGGGTGAAGCCCCGACTGCAATCTCAGTATTGTTCTGGTCTTGCATTGAAGGCTGATATCGACGTACCTGTGTTGGAACAAGCGTCCATGGTTGTAGTATTGTAAGGTAGTAAGTAAGGTTGACTTAGTGAGAATTCCGAAGGGTCCTTCACAAATTACGAACCACTCTACCATATGAGTTTGTATCCTTTCTGCTGTATTCGTTGTTTGTTTGCAGAATAAAAAAATGTCACGTCCTACAATTTGTCGCTGCGTGAGTTCCTGCTATAACAATTAATCCAGGTCCCAAACCCCTGACAGTCATTCCCCGTCATCATTGTTCGGTGTTGGGTTAGTCCAGCGATGAAGGTAGAGGGCTGCCCGTCACAACTGGCGCCCGAACAGGGACCTGGAATCTGGCATTTCCGGATTTTTGAGGGAGGTTTTTCCGCAGCGTCCAATTGGTCTAAAGAGTAATTAGCTGGTAATGTTGCTGTAAAAGTGGAGTGAGAGTGAGTGGAAGATGCCTGGAGATGAGGGTGATGCGTTGCCTGGGGCAGTACCCGAGTTCGCTGGTTTCACAAGGAAGGTACCAGCGTTCATTGGGGAGAAGGGTGTTATTACAATAGGGGCATTTTTAGCCAGCATTGACAGTATAGGGGCCATAGCTAGATGGACGCCGGAGGTGAAGGTAATGGTGATTAGAGCCAAATTAAGGGGGGCCGCTGCCAAGCGCGCAGCTGACCATGAACTCTTTGACATAGACGACTATGCTCAGCTGCGCACACGGTTGGAGCGGGTATTTGGGAAGCTGAAGGTCGCCCGTGACTTCTCCAAGGAGCTCCATAATATGGTGCAGAAAATCACCGAGTCCGTCACAGAGTTTGCTCCGCCGTTTTAGCAAAAGCTGCTTGCTGGCACACCGACGTGTGCTTATGGTGGCTGACCCGAAACCATACAAAGAGGCGGTTGTGTTGGCTCTGCAGTCAGAGGACCTGGAAAAGAAAAGTAAGGGAGCTACCAATGTGGCAGAGTTGGGGGAGGCCTCAGCATCCGGGGAACCAAGCCCATCGGTAGGGCGGCTTAATCAAAAAGGCGGATGTAGTGGCACGACTCATGAGTCTCAGAAGCCACAGCCAGTAGCCTGTGTGTGTGGGGATTCGATTAATAGACTAGAGAGTCTCAGAAGCCACAGCCAGGTGTCCAATGATAGATGGGGAGGTGTATCGCCACCTCACAAGTGCACCACTTCAGCCTGCCGAAATGATTATTAAGGGGATCAATAGGAGTTGCCTAAGCCTCACTCAGGGGGGCATGCTGGATTTTAGCATCCAAGGCCGTCATATGGGCCCTCGGACATTTCTGATGCACTCATTCGCCGATCGCCCTTATGACGGCATTCTTGGGATGGACATCCTACGCGGCATGTCATTCCTGTGTGCCTCTACCCAATTGGAGCCTGGAGCATATGCGCTACCGATTTCGAAGGTGGCGGTGGCGTGTGGTAAGGAGGAGGTTACGAAACCAAAGGAGATCAGTAGGCAGGTGGAAGATAATGAGGTGTCAAGTAACAGAAGTAAGGAGGGGGTTGGTCGGGTGGTCATGGTAAAGCTTTCGAGTACGTACAATGAAGAAAGGTTGGCCATGGACGCTGGATAGGACCGTTTAGAGTGCAGGCCCATGATGGGAATGGTTGGGTTCAGGTTAAGGGACTGATACATGGTGATATAATGTGGGTACAGGAGGAACAGGCACGGACTCAGTGTGGAGAGCAGCCGGTATTAAGGAGAATGAGCAAGGAATCTCAGGAGAAAACTGCCCAGGTGGGGGCAAATAAGGATGCTTCCCACGAGGTAGTGATAAGAACAATGGAGACTGTGTATACCAGAAGGCTTGGTGCTCAGTCAGCTCCGTTAAAACGAGAGAATAAGACAGGCTCAAGAGTTGATGTCAAGGTGGTGCCTGCTGGGGAGGTGAAAACGCGAACCGATAAAGGCTCACATTGCGTGGCACCAGCCAGGGTGTGTGTGGGAATAAGTTCCGTGGAGAAGGAACCCATATAGAGAACTGGCATGAGTGTTTCATGCTGTCAAAGCCCAGGTGGAGGCGCGTAAAGGAGCCATGTCTGGGGGTGGGACTCAGCGGCTGGCTCGGATGCCTGAAGTGAGTAAGACTGAGGTCAGTGATGTAAATGCAAATAGGGGACGTCGTCGTGGTAGAGGGAAACTGGAGAAACCAAGTGTGTCTTTTGGTAAGCAGGTGTCGTCAACAAACTTGGGCTAAGGGGTTGAACAATTCTGGGCGACCGGGTAGGGGCAGAAAGAAGCCTCCTGTTGTTGTAGCAGCGGCGGAAGAGGACCCAATAGATGAATCTGAATTGACAATGGGGGCGCAAAATTATTATGATGATAAGGATATGAGTGGTGATGACCCATATGAGCCATACCCCTCTTTATTTAGTAAAAGTCGCCCGGGATTTTGTGTGCTGGAATGGTAGAGTAAGGAGGTGTGGGTGAGTTGTGTTTTTTTTGTTTTGTTTTTTATGGGTGGTTTGGTTTTTGTTTTATGTTTATTGGTTTTCCATTGAAGTACAAGTAAATTTTACGTTAAGGTAAGTGTTGTTCTTTGTGTATGTTGTGTTGGTTGGGTTAGTGTGATGTGTGGTGAATCATGTCGTTATTGCAGGAATTTTAGTTTCGAACATAGCCTTAATTTTGGGCTTGTTCGAGTTTCCATTGTGCATATGTGACACGCCATGTCAGTGTTGTGTGTTACATATGTCCGACGGGAATGGGAAACGAGGAACAGGAAACGAAATGGGAGAGTGCGCGAGCACTGTAAATTATGACACAAGTGTTCGTCTTTCTGCTGTTCTTTTGTTTGTTGTGTAAGTGGGGGAATGTTTCGTTGTGTGAGTGGAATGGGTATTTGTGTAGTGTTTTGTAGTTGTGAATTCGTTTTAGGAGGTTTAGTGCATTGTTTTATAAGTGCTTTGTTTTATTTGACTATATGACTACAAACTTGGTAAGTGACAATTATAATTGCTATCGTCCTGCGCCATCGAGAGCTTCAGTGTACTTTTATGAACTCTCTCTTGCACCAGCCATCTGATGTGTCGTCTCTCTATGCCAAAGGTTATTCATGCAACTTTTTTTTTAGAAAAGTGTAGTGAAGAAATGGGCGACTTTCTGATAGTTCAGCTTGGATAAATAGGAAATTTGGTGTGAATAAGAAATTGGAGAACTTGGTTTGCCATCACTGTAAGTAAACAAGCCAGTTCATATACGCTGCCCCATTCTTGCGGAATATGTTATGTGCTAGAGAATTCGCTGTAACTAAAATATATGAGTTTTATTGGGATGTTCCAGACAGGACATCGGCCTAATAGTTCTTTTTATCTAGAAGTGAACGTTTGTGGAGTCACCAGGCGCTGGTAGTGAAATACTATGAGAACTGTTCCCTCACTGGGGGTTGATGCTCGCGAGTGACTAGTAAACGCCTAACCCCAAGGCGAAATCGCTCATATTTATCGCCGAATGGAGTGGAGCGTTGAGTGCTTGACATGGTGGGGTTACTGTGCTCCTCCCCCCTTTTATGAACAAAAGGAGCACATTGCGCTGTTGAACGTTCTGTTCGGAATACTTTGTGCGGCAGTCGCAACGTTTCACACTGGATAGTCATTGTCCACTCTGACCAGACCAGTGGGTGAAGCTCCGACTGCAATCTCAGTATTGTTCTGGTCTTCCATTGAAGGCTGATAACGACGTATCTGCGTTGGAACAAGCGTCGTAGTAACAATGGTTGTAGTATTGTAATGTAAAGGGTATGGTTGACTTAGAGAGTATTCCGAGGGGCCCCTCAGAAATTACGAAGCACTTACCATATGAGTTTGTATCCTTTCTGCTGTATTCGTTGTTTGTTTGCAGAATAAAAGAATGTCACGCCCTACAATTTGTGACTGTGT
The DNA here is from genome assembly GCA_023313115.1 of Rhysida immarginata. Lineage (NCBI taxonomy): Eukaryota > Metazoa > Arthropoda > Chilopoda > Scolopendromorpha > Scolopendridae > Rhysida > Rhysida immarginata. Next base: position 774,429 of record JAHWFO010076664.1, on the reverse strand, counting down.
GAGTTCCTCCTATAACAATTAATCCAGGTCCCGAACCCCTGACAGTCATTCCCCGTCGTCATTGTTCGGTATTGGGTTAATCCAGCGCTGAGG
>JAHWFO010076664.1:665567-754292 GCA_023313115.1 Rhysida immarginata | reverse complement strand
AAGTCCACCAACATACACTTTAACATTGGTTTGCTTGTAATTTTAAACAAACCTTTTACAACAAAAGTCAAATACTAAAGATCTAGGAGTCGTGTTAAATTAAAAACTATCCTTCAATGATATTAATTTGGTAACTACTAAAGCTTACAAAACTACATATTTTATCAGAAACTCCTTAAGCCTTAATGTTAATTCTCAATTTTTCTTTTTAACAACTTTTTTCAAACCCGCTTATCCGTTAGGGTCGCGGGGGCAGCAGCCCCTATGGAGGATCTCCAGCGATCGCGATCTTCCGCCATCATGTCCTCCTTGACATCGACCCATGCGACTCGAACGCAGATTCTCCATGTAGTCTAGCCACCTTGGTTCTAGGCCGACCCCTTGGTCTCTTACCCACCTGCTTGAAAAATAACTGCCTAGGAAGGCCAGTTTGCGGCATCCGTATCACGCGGCCATACCAGCGCAACTGAGATCTCTCAATGCGGAGAAGTAGCGGCTCAACACCTAAAGACTCCCTTATTGTGCCTGCTATGCACTCTATCTAGTAGGGTTACACCTGCCACACCTCTCTGAAATCTCATTTCCGCCGCTTGTACCCGCAATCACACTCTTTTGGTCATTACCTAAGACTCATGACCATAGGTGAGAATGGGGACAAAGATAGATTTGAAGACGGAGAGCTTGGCTTTGTTACCCAGCTCGCGTTTCGTTACCACGGATCGCCACAGTTCACGTCTGACCCAGCTTGCTGCACCGATCCGAGCATCCATTTTTTTTCCTGCCGCCTATCACTCGTGAATGCAATCCCGAGATACTTGAACTTCTCCACCTGTCTCAATGGGGCTCCCCTAACATGGAGAGCGCACTGAGCAGGCTGTCTTGAAAGGACCAGAACCTCAGTCTTGGTCACACTGATCTTCATCCCAGCTGCTTCACATTTGGCTGCAAACCGGTGTAGTGCACGCTGAAGGTTAGTGCGAGAAGACCCAAGGAGGACAAGGTCGTCAGCAAAGAGCAACCTCTCCACCAAGCAGTTGCCCACACAAACATGCTCATCGCCTCGGCTCACCCTGTCTATCCAATCCATAAAGATAATGAACAAGAGGGGCGATAGTACGCATCCTTGGCGGAGTCCAACTCCCACGGTGAACGGTCTTGACTTAATGCCATTTATACGGGCACACATCTCGGAGCTTTCGTACAGAAAAATGATAGCAACCAGTAATTGCCCATCCACTCCATACTCTTGCAACACTTGCCAGAGCTTCTCCCGAGGAACTATCATACGCTTTTTTGAGGTCCACAAAGCAAGCGTAGACATCTTTTGAATACTCCCAGGATTTCTCCAAGATTTGCCTTAGAGCAAAGATGTGATCAGTCGTGCTTCGGGCAGGTCGGAAACCACACTGTTCCCCCGACAGTTTGGAGTCGACTATTTCCCGACCTCTTCTCTAGACGCTTTCCCAGGAATGCTGAGCAAAGAGATGCCTCGATAGCTGTTGCAAGCTTTCTGATCTCCCTTTTTGAAGATAGGGATCACAATTCCTGCCTGCCATTGCTTAGGGGCCTGGCCAGATATCCGAGCAATCTGACACACCCGAGTCAGCCACAGGATACCATCCTGATTTAAGGCCTTTAACATCTGACCGGAATTCATCATCACCTGCAGCTTTGCCAGTCTTCAGGGACTTAATTGCCCATCTGACGTCTGCTTCAGTGATACAACCGTGACTATTCTCTGCTCCAAGGTGCACCTCATGTGCCTCGGTTGTGCTGTCACCGGATTAAGAAGAGATGCAAAGTAATTCCTTCCACCTGCGCAACACGCTCTCCTCCGTTTTCAGATGCCTCCCTCTTAATAGTTTGTGATGAAAGACTTCTTTCCACGGAGGCGGCGCACGGTCTGCCAGAACACCTTGTTTGCCGAACCATAGTCTGCCTCCAATTTCTCCCCGAACTTCTCCCAGGCCTTGGCTTTAGCTGTTGATACTGTCTTTGCTGCTGCTTTTCGCGCCTCAGTGTACCGCACTCGACTCGAAGGCCAATAACTTAATAACCAACTTAAAAACTTAATAAGACCAATATTAGAATATGCCTCCATAATTTGGTCTCCATCGCGTATTAAATTAACTTAAGGTTATTTATTTAAGTTATATCATAATTTATTTTTCTTAATTTTTTAATTGTTGTATTAGGTATACCCAAACCTAACTTCAGAAACTTCTTACTCTTGACTAAATTAAAAAATTGTAAACAAGACAATGTATAGAAAAGTAACGGAAGCCCTGAGGTCATCTATTTTTACCACTTTATCTGCACTTTTTAACCCCAACATAGTATTTAGAAAATGTAAAAGAGCAGTCTATCTTCTTTTTTAACACTATCTTCTTTGGTTTCTCATTTCTAAAGACCACGTGACTGCCACCCTCACAACTCCGACCCCCCACTAGTACAATTTGGCCCAAACTTCATAGTAATGTAGATCTTGCTCAGAGGAATTCACTCCTTTACATACCTAAATACTACGTAGATCTTTTGTCCCCTCTTAATTCCACCGCCGTAACTCCGACCCCAGTGCACCAATGAAAACCAAACTAAATAGTTTAGTAGGATATTACCTGTGGAAAGCTATATTCCGAATTTCAACTTTCTACGTCAAAAAATGTATACAATATGAATGGACAGAAGGACGGACAGACAGACGGACATTGTGAAAGCAATAAATGCTCCATTCTTCCGCTACTTAATAAGCTAACTTTGCATAGAATGTTAAAATTATGCATTATTATATCCAGTCTGATTGATATCAGTGGTATCAGTTAAACCATTTCAAAAAATTATTATAGATAAGACTATTTTTCTATAATTTTATTATTGATAGCTATAAGCTGTAAATGGGCGCTTAAGTCTGTTGCTTGTAATTTTAAAATAAATAATAAAATAAACTTACTTCACAAGGTCTGGTAAAGTCGTATTACTCATTCAAGTCTCGTAAAGTACCTGAAATGCGCATTTCCGACCATTTGTTCCTGTCTGAACATTCTGCTTACAATCCTCTCTAGAATTTTGACCCTAAAAGTAAGACGTTATGTATACGTTTACCTCAAGGTAAGTAGAGTATACTCCACTTACCTTGCGTTTACCCATCCTTCAATTGCTCACTCGCATAATGTAAAGTATAGGGCGTTTCTAAATTATCTCCCGTATTATACATTTTTATTACTCAAAACCCATTACAGATTTTAACGTGATTTTTTTTTATTCACAAAGAAAAACTCGTGCCTTAATAAATTTCAATGTGCCCCCTATTTATGGCGTGAAGGACGTCAAAGCGAAACTTGATTTCCTCCCATGTTCGTGCTAGCATTTTGGTGCGGTTTAATGCATGATTGAGTAATCGGACCTTTCTTTTTCGCTGAAGACACCATTACCGCTGCAACCTACCTAGATATGATGAACTATCTGATTCCACAGGTGGAAGAACTGCAGTCCAATTTTATAGTTTACCAACAAGATGGAGCACCTCCTCACTGGGGTCTGCCTTGATACGAACCTTCCCAGTACGATGGATTGGAAGGGATGGCCCCGATGCAAACCCTCTGGATTTTTTCTTCTGACGATATGTGAGAGACAGTGTACAAGACCAACGTTGAGGACATTGATATTCTCAAGAACAGAATAATTGAAACAATCGCTGAAATCACTCCCGAAATGCTAGTCCGAACTTGGGAGGAAATCGAATTTCGCTTTGACGTCCTTCACGCCATAAATGGGGGGCACATAGAAATTTATTAAGGCATACTAAGAAACTTTTTGAGTTTTTCTTTGTGAATAAAAAATATCACGTTAAAATCTGTAACAGTTTTTGAGTAATAAACATGTATAATATGGGAGACAATTTAGAAACACCCTGTATTAAGAACCGATTACAAATGCAGCAAATCGGGCTTCTGTCACATGCTCGCCGGAGTAATGTACTTTCTGGGAGGTGGTGTCTAAAGAAAATTGATTACTTTGTGTAAACGGTACTTGCAGTAATTGTATTTTTTGTGCTTATGTTGAAAAACTATCGTATTACTCCTAATAGAGACCATGAATCTTTTCGAGGTAATTTTTTCCAGCTCCTTTTTGGAGGGCAAGCCTTGATAAAATAAAGCTGACAGTTCATTCGATGTTTGACATCTATCCAATAAATCAAGGATTACTATAATTAAATGTTTATGTCGTCTATTCTTGATTCGGAAAGAAAGCATTCTCTTATCAAGACAATTCGTCATCAGTGCTCCACGTCATCTTCCTCCGCTTCCAACCGAAGTTCCGTTTTGTTTTTGGAAGGGGCAGGCCCCCGCGCCCTCTCTCCTATTGCATACACCAGTATTGCTTTTCATATTTGTACCACAAAAAGATACGTTCTGAATGTTTTATCGCTCCCCAAAAGCGTGTCTGCAGTATAGTGGAGACGCTAAAACGGCAGATGGTTGTTTTCCAAAGACCACTTCGGACTCCTCATTTTTTTTTTGGGGGGGGGGGGGGATTTCCGAGGCAAATGGAATTCCTTTTGTTTGAACTAAGATAATTTCATCCTGATTTCATACTTTACCTAAAGATTTTAAATGAAAGCCTATAGAACGTGTAACGTAGGTCAGGCAAAGAATAATAAAATAGGCAACACGTTATTAATGAACTGAAACCTGGGAAACTCTAACTAATTAACAGTTCTAATAGAAAACAGTTGATTTTATTAATGATTAACTGATATTCATACTGGACGTGAAGGTTGCTTCAATAAATAATAAAATAATACACAAGTACTTAACATATTTGGACCCTTGTGCAGTATCAACCCCAATATATATAGGTTATACGCCTTTGTACAAGGCATATCGTATCCACCCTCAAAAATGAGGAAGGCACCTCAACAACAACTTAACCTCGGTTTAGCCTTCCGTTCATTACAGCAGCTAGAATTGAATGACATTTTGAATTGCATGCATTTTTCTTCACAGAAATAGTCAGTTTGACAATTACACATGCGCTTATCATATCTATCCTTTTCGCGAGGATTACTGTTGCAATTTCCAAGGCCTAAAAAAAGGCTTTTTGCACAAAGAAAACTGCAATTTGACGAAAAGATTTTTGATCTTTGTATGTTATGCCCGAGCGATAGAGAACTATCATGACCAGAAGCGTCATTTGTCTCGTCTGGTAATGAAAACTCGGAAGTGTAGTATCCATAATCAGTTAGCGGGAAATTTTGCCGCAGAGTTTACTTGCTTTGCTGCAATTTAGCAGTTCCAGGCGTAATCTAAAATTTCGCAGAATACCTATGAAATGTATAAACATTTTATTACATACATTGCCTTGAAGGTGAAGGCATCCTATAAAATGACGGATTTCCCATTTTCCTGTAACAGACATAAAGGCCAGTGAATAAGAAACGTCTATTTCATATTGTATGGTGCCCACTTTGATCTGAAATACAGAATGTATGTGGGTTCGATGGGTTCGGCACTTGTAGGCCTGGAACACCAGTCGTTCACCAAACTCCCTAGTTCTCGCAGATTTGTTGGAAGAGGAACTTTCTATCGGATATGTCGTTCAAACATTCTATATGGAGTTGGGATCGGTGCTCTAAGGCGGCCAGGGTAAATCTCGGAAGTCATTTTCATACTCTAAACCACTGCTGCGAACCAGTCGTGACAATGCCGGATGAACAGTAGCATTGCCGTGCATGAAAGGCAGTTCCCATTCAGTATAAAAATGCATTGATGGAGATAGTCCGTTCAACGCACCTGACCTTACACGAATGTCAGGAGACCAGTTTCATATGCTGAAGATCTACAGGGTGCTTAAAAATTCTTTGGACAAACTCCGTATATAGATTCTATACTAAATGTAAGATAGGAATGTGAAATTGAAATGTGTCAAACATGATTCGTTATGAGTTTAACGCTTTTAAAGTAGAACTTTTTAGTATAATTACGCAATGACGTCATCCATTTGAAGGGTTGTAATTGGCTGGACTTTAATCGACGGTGGCTGGTGACGTCAATCATGTATGGAGCTGCAATGGAAACGCGGTTTCCTAATTAACATATCCCAAACCACCCAACATTTACATGTATAGACCGACGTTTGAGAGAAACTGGGAATTTTTTGTTAGTATTAATGTAAATACAAATTTTCTTCAATGTAAAAACATGTATTTACTCAAACTACTGCGAATTTGGACAGATGTGTATTAGATATCCCTTTCTTATATTTATGTATAGAATTTATGTACAAAGGTTGTCCAACAAATTTTTAAAAACGCTGTATACCATAACACCATCATATCAGAAACCTTGAATTGTCTTGATAAGGCAAGCTGGATCCATTGCTTCATAGGGCTCTCGCCAAATTCTTTGCCTATCGTCGGTAAAAAAACAACGTATAACGCGATTCGTCAGATCACATAACCTTCCTTCAGTCTTCGTGTCCAGTCGCGACGTTACAGATAGGCTTTGGGTTTTTCTTATAGGCATGCGACTGGCTATTTGGGTCCGCATCATTTTCTGGTGCATAGTTCTGCCAGATAGGTTTCGGGAACAGCCTTGGTTCAAATCATTTGTCAGTTGCAAATAATTTGCAAAGTGGATATCCTGTTTCAAATTACGATGGTCTCGCTCATGACTGATTGCCTTTCAGTCAGTTCCCATTTAGACAGAATATGGATCTATTTTTTTCAACGGTTGAATACTCTGGATATCGCATCTTTTGTTATTTCAGCCAGTTACCCATATTCTGCTTTTTTGCTTTATCGTGGTTTCAGCTAGAAGAGTGTAAGCAAGTATGTCAATTAGATCCTTTTCTCCCAATATTGATGTTTTATGATTTGGCTCGCCCAACCTCTTAAAAAGGTTATAAATGCACACGTGAATTACTGGACCGCTAACGAATTTAAAACAAATTTAGCGGTCTTGAGAATCTTTAAAAGTGAGCATCAACTGGAGATAATGGAGAGTTAGCAGACTATTGAGAAAGAGTGGAAAGGCGACAGAGGAAGCAGTCCTTTGCTCGATGCGTATTGGTTTTGCTAGCGCAATCTGAGACCGTGGTGAGCTGTCAACAGAACAAATGACGACTGCTAGACCACACAAAGTGATGAATGACCAAGATTTGCTTTAAGTCATCGAGAGCAGAGGGCAATTGCAATAACAGATTTTCAAGTAGTGAATAACCCCACTCAGATTGTTGCGATTGCAGAGCAAACGGACACAATCTATCATTTACATCCACTGCCACCCAAGAAAAGAATCATCATCGGAGTTCACCACAGCAGGACGAAATTACGTGACCAAGAAATTTAGAGATCCATCCATTGGGAGGATTTAAAATACAGGGTGATTACAAAAGAACTTCACAATTTTAAAAATTTATTACATCAAAGCTATTCAGAATATAGACACACCACATATGGATTCTTAAAGAAAAACTCTTGAAGTTTATTGTGACACAGTTAAAGATGTTCAATATGCCCCCCTGTCGTGACAATCCCGCATCAAGAGGTGCGGGAATTTCTTGATGTCACTCTCCCATAGCGGTGGATTGGTCGAGCAAACAATAACCTGGAACTTGCAAAGTGGCCACCGCGGAGCCCCGACCTCACACCTTGTGGTTTCTTTTTATGGGAATGTGTAAAGGACAAGGTCTTCACCCTATTCCTTCCCCGTGACCTAGACGAGCTGAAAGAACGCATTACGGTAGCGATACGTGGGATTGATGGAGACATGTTAATGCGAGATTGTCACGACAGGGGGGCATATTGAACATCTTTAACTGAGTTACAATAAACTTCAAGAGTTTTTCTTTAAGAATCCGTGTGTGGTATTCTTATATTCTGAATAGCTTTGATGTAATAAATTTTTAAAAGTGTGAAGTTCTTTTGAAATCGCCCTGTATTTTTTCGAATTTTCAATATGAATTTTTACTGCATTAATTCTAAGTTTTTTCATATGTTCATTTTTACTGTATATTCATATTCAAAATTTCATCAAGAAAGGTCCAAGCAACGCCGGGGATATCACCTAGCTTATTTGGTAGCACAGCAGATCCAACATTTGGTAGCTAGACACATGTTGACTATAATCTGTGTGAACGTCTCGTTTTGAAACCGATATGGTGATGATGCAATAATATTTTCATGATGACGCAATGATAGAACGTTCGTTTCCAAGAGGAAATGAATAAGTATTGGTCAGAGAAGACAGAAAATTATCCGGGCGTCGGAAACATCTGAACAACGGGAGCTTCGTCTTCAGGAGGAAATTATAGAATTACTGAAAATCAATTTGAGTTATTATTTAAATTCTTGAGGTTGTTCTGTTTACCTAAAACTGCAATTATCCCTGCAACGCCGGGTGCCTCTGCTAGTTTATATATGAGAATAAGGATCCGCATTAATTTTCAGATGTTTCTAATTCACTAGCCAGTATGTGTACGTCCTGAACAGATGCCCCTTCCAGTGTATCAGGGGTGTGTGTGCTTCAGGGATTCTGTGTTGAAGTGTCACCATTGCCAGAAAAGTCATGGTTGAAAAATGAGACGAAGAGCATCCAAATATATCTCGCTAGCTGAAACAACAAAAGTCGCTCGGAGAAAAATGTAGTTCTTTTTTATATTATGTACATAGAAAATAAAAGATACTGCTTTTTCCGCGCAAAAGGCTTGCAGTCATTGTTGATGCTGCTTCACGGAACAATCGCAAAAAGTCTTCATTAAACAAAGCAAGTAACGACGTAACAATTTTTAACGCTGTCAAAAACCCTTTTCAGCTCCAGGCAAATTGAATTTTAAAAATAAACTACAATGGAAAGGAAGAAAGAAAAAATAAAATCCTTCCTTAGCGAGCACCTAGTAGCCAAGAGCACCTAGTAGCGGGCACCTAGTGCCAAATTTCAAATTTCTAGGTGTTCTGGAGATTTCGTGATGAATGAATGAGTATACATTTTTCGCTTTTATATACTGCCATGCCAAAAGTATTCGTACACCCTTATACATATAGACGTTTTGTCGAACATCTAGAAAAATACTTGACGAATTGTCCTGAAACTTCAAGGGTGTAAAGAGCATGTCAGGATGAGTGCCCGTTAAAGAGCAAGTTTAGCTGCCCGTTTAAGAGCAAGTTTAGCTGCCCGTAAAAGTACTAGTTTGAGAATTTAAATGAAAGTAAAGTAACACAAAGATAGTTGAAATGTTGGCTTTTATTTTTAGCAGAAAAACTTTAGGCATTACATTAAATGTTACAAATGGCGTCCTCTTTCGAATTAAGGATTGTGGCAACCTCGCTCGCCAGATTTATCACCCCCTGAAAAACATGGTTTATGTGAATATCCACGCACGAATGCAGAGTTGAAAACTAACATCACAACAGCCATTTCTAACATCAATACTGCCATATTTCGCAGATTCTCACGAAATCTGGTTAAAACGAACACGCTTTTGTTTTCGCGAAAGGAGAAGTTGATATTGGTGTCCGGTCCAAAAATAAAAATTTAGAGAAAACCCCTTATCGTTTTGTTTATTTTTGAGAGCAACTGAAATTCTTTTCATTCTATCGGCTATATCTTTCTGAATTTTCACGATATTTGCTTGGGCTTTTTATAAGAGTAGCTCTACATGTTTGGCTAATGAATTCTGCAAAACACATTCTGGTAACGCTTGCGCATGCACAGTTATATATGTAGTAAATATGCTCATATTTAATCAAATACTTAATATTTTTATACAGAGTATATCTAAACCCCGGTCACAAACTTCTGGTGGTTATTCCCCACAGCGAGATGAAAACAAAAGTTAATATAAACATGGTTCGGATAACGAACCATTTATGACATTTCCCCAGTTAAAATTGAAGTTTCAGCAGCTGGTTTTCTACTGTGGATGGCAGGTGACATGCGCAGAAGCTACAACAAATTCTGAAATAACGTTCTTGTGAAAGTCTAAATTTCAAGACTCCTGTATTGTAATCCACAGAGTTCAGAAGGTAATTAAAAATGAATTGACCTTATTTTTAGTAAAATTCTTTCACGAATTTTAAGAAAATGCAATAGTAATTGATATTTTCTAATTCTTGAATATTCCAATTCCGGAATAGTTGTCTGACAAATAATTTCATATTCCAATTTACATTCTATTTACATACCATTTGTCTCCTTTTGAAGGAAACGACTAAGTACTAAAATGCCTGCATTTACAACAGAACAATTAACTAAAATTGTGACATTTATAGTGAAAATCACCCAATGCAGCAAACCTTACATTTCTATCGCCTTCCGTTTTTCGTTAATTGTTTTTTCAAATCGTCGCTCATTTTTGGGACACCCGGTAGTAGTCTCCGTGATGCTGCATTAGTGTTGATTATTTACACCACTGTATGGCGAATTCTTCATAAGAATAGACTTCATCCATTCCATTTAACACCTATTCAAGCATTGGAAGGGCCACAAGATTATTTGCTCCGGAGTGATTTCTGCAATTTTAAACACTGTTAATGGACGAATGAAGCAAAATTCACGAGGGATGATATTAACGGACACGACCAGCATCTTTGGTCAGATAGTAATCCCCATTTTATGCGGGAGGCTTCCACCAACATCAATGGTCCATTAATGTTAAGTGTGGAATTTGGAATGACAGCATTAGTCGACCAGTGTTGTTCCATCAAAATCTATTTGGCATTCACTATACTGAGCCACTAACAAAGGAAGTTCCTGAATGGGCATATGATTTACCATTAGCAAAAAGGAGAAATGTATGGTTTCAGCATGACGGTGCACCAGCTCACAAGGTGCGGGCACCAACTGATCTACTGACAGCAACTTTTGTGAACAACTGGCTCGTCCCAAGATCACCAGACTTAACTCCTCTTGATTTCTTTTTGGGAGGTTATCTGAAGGAAATTGTTTATACCTTTCCACATTCTAATGTCTTTGAGCTTCAAACTAGGATCCATAATGCCTGTGCTGCTGTCAGAGCTGAAAATATGATGGGTATGTACGTATTTCACAAACTATTTCTCTTATGTAATGCATCCGATGGACATCGATTTGAACACTTTCTGTGATTTAAGTTATCGTTGTTGTAACTTTTATTTGTACTATGCTTTGCAGTATTTCAATTCATGAAAGTATTGAAATTTAGACTTTCACAAAATGTTTCTCAAATTTTCTCAAACATTAGCCTGATGATGATGATTTTCAGACGAATTTGACCATGCTCTCATTGGGATTTTTACTCTTTTGATTTCCGAGATAAAAATTATGTGACCCCTTAAATTGGCGTCGAATATCAATTTTAGCAAAACCAAGAAATTCGACATGTGCCAGTTGCTATACAACTGCACTAAGTATTTGGCCATTACACTGCACTAATTGGAGTAATGGTTTCTAGAATATTTGGCCATTACACTTTATTTGAAACTCCCTATTTACAGGGTGAGTCAAAAGTCTGTTACCCCCTTCCTATCTTAGATACCAATGTAGTTACACAAATTCCAATAGAGGGATGAATAGGAACTTGAGGGTGTTCTATCTGAGGGTGCTCTATCTGATCTCAAATATGCAGATTAGGACACATCCAAATTCTGTCTCGAAAACCGTAGGAAATACACAAAAATTCCAATTGCACATTTGTTCAACAGCAAATTCCAAACAAAACAAAAAAAAAAGTTTACTAAACTCCAATGAGCGGATCACCCACAATCCTCATTGCAAGCTCTGCCATAGGACAATTGGCTCTTCTATTTGTTGCTTGCAATGAATTGACAAAGTCAATCCAGATAGAGTTCAACGTGATGTCCACTTGCACCATAGCATAATTCCGTGATTGGCGTTGATTGGGGTATCTTTAATACAGCCTGGTTGTTACATGATAATTTTGCCTCGCCTCACCAAAAGAAAGACCATGTTGATCAGTTCCTGGTTAGTGTACTGTGTGATCTTGCTTTGATCCGATTTTTTCTCAGCTTCAGCATGCCTTTTAATACCAATTGCACAGGAAACTGCTGACTTTATGGTAAATTGTGGAACTTTCCAGAACAGGATGAGGATGGTGCATGAAATAATTTGCATGCTTGGCAAAAGTTATTCAGAAGAAAAAAAAACTCGGTGGTTACTTCGACTTGAACCCAGGATCTTTGGGCTCTGTTGCTCTTGTTTCCTTCTATGGCCACTCATCCCTTGCCTCAATCTTGACAGAAATCAAGGTTTTAATGTTGCAGAGCTTGCAATGAAGATTGTTGGTGATCTGCTCATTGTTTTGTTTGGAATTTGAACAAATGTGCAATTGGAATTTTTTGTATATCTCTTACAGTTTTTGAGATAGAATTTGGATGTCCTAATTTGCATATTTGAGATGATGAAAGGTTCTCCACCAGATAGAGTACCTTCAAGTTCCTATTCATTCCCTGTATTGGAATTTGCGTAACTACATTGGTATCCAAATAGGAAGGGCGTAATAGACTTTTGACTCGCCCTGTATTAACCCAGTTGCAAAAATATACAATCACTAGACCAGTTTAATACATCTTTATTTTTGATGTCATTTTGCTCCAAAATGAACGGGAAAAATATGAAGTGAAAATAATGCAATAGATTTCAGATATGTAGAAATAGTTTTAAAAAAATATCAACAAAATTCATCCATTCATATCGTTACAACAAAACATTAAACATAATTTTAGTCCTTCAAAAATATCCAATCACCCAGACTGCCGTTTCAAAAATTTCCAATCAATACTTAGTATTTACACCTTTAGCAGAAATTACTGCATGCAAACGATTTGGCATGCTGGAAATCAATTTCTCACATTGGCCAGCAGATATTTTCGCACAGAGATTGGTCAGGGTAGCTTTTAATTCCTCTCAGGTCCGTGGTTTCTTCCGTCGGACCCCTTTTTCAGAATATGCCATAGATTTTCGATTGGTGATAAATCGGGACTGTTTGGTGGCCAATTTTCAAGCAGTTCAACTTCATAGGCTTGACCGTTCGTGCTCGGTGTGGTGCTGCTCCATGCTTGACCGTTATGATTTAATTCTGGCAACGAAGGCAACGAAAACATTCCTCCAATGTATCCTGATACTTGTGAGCATTAACCGTCCCTTCAATGAATTTCAATTGGCCAACACCTCTTGCACTCATACAACCCCACACCATCAGTGTGTCAGAGAATTTGACACTTGTACTTAAGCATTCTGGCTTATATGTTTCATCTTTCTTATGAAAAACACGTTTACCTTCTTCACCATAAACTGTATATTTACAGTAGACTCGTCACTGAAGATGATACTTTTCCACGTTTCTGAAGATGTTCTTTAGCTCAATTCAGCCTTTTTACTATTTGGAGACGTGACAGTAGGGTTGACTTTTTGCAGTATAAAATCCGTAACATTGTTCCTTCAGATGTCGCCTTGTAGCAGCATTTGAGATATCTACTCCTGTTGTTTCACATCAGTCCATTGTGATTTCAGATGTGTGACATGTTGTTTACCCTGTAATATTCTTGTGAGAAGTTTGTCTTGCCTTTTTTATGTTTTCCTTGGTCGACCAGTTTGCTTAGTTGCGGGAGAGTTTCCTGTTTTTCTCCATTTTTTAATGATTTCAACAATTACACTTTGACATATACAGGGTCGGGACACATTGATAAGATCACCTGCTAGTATCCGGAATATCCACCTTTGGCGGCAAGCACAGCAGCTATACCTCGTCCAACAAGAGAAAAACAGGGTGTGTCACAGGAAGTTTCAGATTAGCCAATCAGAGAAAGGGGGCCTCATGCGCTTACTCACTTCTGTCTCATGTCTCATTGAAGAAGCGCTTTATAATATTACAGCAGAAGCTTTAATATTATTCAGTTGCTTTGCTTTAATTATAATTAAAATAATTGTACACTTCATAAAATTGTCTTTTAACTCAATTTTATATATATCGTTTGCTTATTTTAAGGTAATAACGTGCAGTCTGTTTAACCATCATTTTTTTTTAAATATTTATACATTCTAATGACATGTTTTTTGTTTTTTTTAAAGAATTATAAGGTTTTATTAAAGATGCTATCTTATTTTTTATATTTTTACGTTTTCCATTACAGTTAACGATATCTTTCGTTTATTTGCTGGCCATGAGAATGGCCTTTGAATGTATAGTCTTGAAAAAGACTTTTTGAATTATATCTAAATTCAGGCTAAGGAGATTGTGGTAGAACGTTAATGTCATTCCACTCTTCTTCTTCTTCACTGTTGCTGTCTTCTCCATTACCATGAATTATTAAAGGCTCCACTTGATCTTCAATCAAACAGTCCGTTTCCCAATATCGTTCTTCCACACGCAAAACGTGTTCTATCGCTTTTCTCCAATTTTCAGGAGTTACATTATCAATTGCCGTTCTCGTTAGTTTTTCAACATCAGCAATCTTGAAAGTTGTATTCTTCTTCCGTATATATTCTTTTACCTGTGCCCAAATAAGTTCAATGGGATTGAGATCACAGTGATAAGGAGGTAGTCTTATCACTAAATGGCCGGCATCGCTAGCCAGTTCATCTATAACATAGCGCTTTGCTGTTTTGTGTTGTTTGATAACATCGTACAGCTCACCTTTTGACATTTTTGCTTCGGTAGGTATTCCTCGTAGGGCCAACCACTCTATCATATCCGATTTCCTTGTATTGCTGCAGGGCGCTTTGGCCTTCTCCACCGAGTGATATGGGGCATTATCCATGACGATTACTGAATTTTTCGGAATATTTGGCAGCAGTTTTGTTCTAAACCATTCATGAAAACAATCCCCATTCATTTCGTCATGGTAATCTGCGGATTTATTTTTTGACCGAAATAATAAACAGCAGTCGTTCACAAACCCTTTATCGCTTCCAGCATGCAAAAGAATGAGACGTAGGAATGAAACGCCCGCGGTAGGGTTCCGAGCTCCCTGGTTGAGCAAAGCTTTTCCCGTCGTGATGCCACTGTCTTTCACGGCCATGGTGTGCATTAGCCCACGTTTTATCCAGATATATGAAAGTACGTGTGGGGTACCTGCGTAGCATTTGTACTTGCCTTAAAAAACGACGTCGTTGTGCGATAACAT
Organism: Rhysida immarginata; assembly: GCA_023313115.1. NCBI lineage: Eukaryota > Metazoa > Arthropoda > Chilopoda > Scolopendromorpha > Scolopendridae > Rhysida > Rhysida immarginata. The sequence continues at coordinate 739,171 of JAHWFO010076664.1, read as the reverse complement.
CTGTCCGCTCGATGTAAAATTGACGGTGGTTGATTTTGCCATACTTCATATGCAATTTATCATGCATAATGGTGGCGAAGGAAGTTCTCGATCCGACGTAGTCAGTTTTTTCTCTAAATTTCTGGTACACATTTTTCAGAGTAGGATAATTACCTTCTGAGTGTATTTCGGATACACATGCTCGTGCAATCGAGAGGTCAAAGTCATCCAAATTCGTTGTTCGAGATTCCCTGGGCCTTTTCTTTCCAGGAGTCGAAAAGTGAGGAGGGGGGTGGTAGCTTCGCATGAAGACGCTTCGTTTCCTTCTTGAACAATTGTTTGAACGCAAGAAAAAGAAACTTGCGTTGCCTTGGAAGTTTCTTCTATCAAGGCAGATGAGCTTTTAAAACACTGTTTTCCTTTAAGTAGCAAAATACGTTCCACACAATCTCCCTAGCCTGGCTGTGAATAGTTTTTCCTTGTTTGGCTGAAGAGCTGTTGCACGGCGACGCCATTACAAATTGACTTGTGTAGCCGCTGAAGGAGAGATCCCACAAAGCATTGCGGATGAGTGAGTAGTCGATATCAGACCGGAAACACGCCCTGTTTTTCTCTTGTTGGACGAGGTATAGTCGACGTGGCAGAGAGTCAATAAGTCCTCGGAATGTGGTTTCAGGTATCTAGGACCATTCGGCGATCAGTGCACCCCGTAATTCCATCACCGTACGTGGTGGAGGGTCCAGCTTGCGGACATGGCTATTGAGATGGTCCCACAAATTTTCAATGGGGTTGAAGTCTGGGGAGTTTGGTGGCCATGGGAGTAGCTTGAATTCGTCCTCATGCTCCTCGAACCAGTCGTGGACAATTTTGGCAGTATGGCAGGGAGCATTGTCCTGTTGAAAGGTGTCATCACCCTGAGGAAACACTGTCGACATGAAGGGGTGTACGTGGTCTGCGACGATCGTCAGGTAACGAACAGCATTCAGTGTACCCTCTAGCGCTATCAGTGGACTCAGACCATACCACGAAAACATCCCCCAAACAGTCACACTTCCCCAACCAGCCTGTCGTCTGCCAACGATGGTGTCGGGATGCCTGTTCTCAGATGCTTCCCGGCGAATTCTCCATCGTCCGTCCACTCTGTTCACCAGAAACCGCGACTCGTCAGAGAAAGCAACCCTTTGCCACTCGGCCGAGGTCCAGTGGCGATAGTCCATTGCGAATAGGAGGCGTTTTCGGCGATGCACAGGCGTCAACATAGGTGCTGCTACCATACGCCTGTTCCGGAGCCCCAACCTCAAGAGGGATCGTTGCACTGTCTTGGTGCTGACACGCCTAGTGGCCCTACTGTTCATTTTGTGTCAGTTGCTCAACAGTGGCACGCCGATTGGTCTTGGCCAGGCGTCGTAACCCACGCTCGCTTCTAGAATCGATAGCCCACAGTTACCTCTTCGGTTCGTCCAGTCGCGGTACACCTTCACAAGGGCAGCCCTAGATCAGTTCACAAAGATGGCAGTTTCTGAAATGCTGCGCCTTTTGGCTTCGGATCATCCCCTTTTGGAAGTCCGACGGGTCACTTGTTCTGCCCATGACGGCGACAATTGCTGTGTTAACGGATGCTACTACACGTCTGCTGTTGTCAGCTTTTAATGATATGCAATGAATTTCATCTGCATATCATGGGACGTTCCAACATGTTCGAGGAGAGGTGGTCATATTAATGTGTCCCGACCCTGTATATAATTCTGTAGCTATTTTGCGAGTAGAATATCTCTGTAAGGGCTTGCCAGCAATCAAATTGCGTATTTCATTACTGGTTGTTTTACCTCGCCCCATTTTGTTGTGGCATGCGATTTGAGTCCCAAAAAAATCACAGGGAAGTTGAGAATTTTTTTTTTGTATGCAAGTTGGCTGATTAAGCTTACCACACCATAAAAATGCAAATTAAGTTGCAGTCAGCTAAAACTTTCCCATTTTTTGAGGGGTGATTGGAAATTTTTGAAACAGCAGTCTGGGTGATTGGATATTTTTGAAGGACTAAAAGTATGTTTAATGTTCTGTTGTAACAATATGAATGGATGAATTTTGTTGACTTTTTTTAAAACGATTTCTACATATCCGAAATCTATTGCATTCTTTTCAGTTCATATTTTACTGTTCATTTTTGAGCAAAATGACATCAACAATAAAGATGTATTTTAATTGTCTAGTGATTGTATATTTTTGCAACTGAGTTGTAGATGTCGACGGATGAGAAAATTCATACTGCATCGGATTTGGCGCAGATTAGTCACCCGCGTTCGGGAGTTAGGTAAAGGCTCCTGTTCGACAAATAGTCGACAGTCTCCGGGCTGTTATCTAGAGGCAGTGCCTCCGAGAAGCCCTACCAGTGCACTCGTTGTGCTTGGAAAATGAAAAATACAATGAAAAGAGAACGTGGGTTTCGATGATTAGTAGTGCCAACACCTCCTAGAAAGAAAGCCTTTGTACAGAATCGTCATACATTGTCAAATCATAAGTCAGAATTTAGGGCTTATTATTGGTAGAAATATGATTAACACTTGACTTTTTATGATGTAACAATGTACAACGTTTCCGTGCACAGCCTTGTTTCTAAGTGTTGGTAGTGCCTTGTACCAAAGCTCCGAACAAGGCACCTTAGCTTAATTTCTGATTTTGTAGCGGAGGAAAAATCAAGAAAGATTTCGGGATAAGTCGTATACACACACTGGCCAATTACCTTGGAGGAGAAACGGGTAAGGCGACAGCTGGATTGGGTTGTAATGGACAGAATAACGAGACACAGAGACGACGAAGGTTGAGAGAACACTAAACTTTATTTTCCGAGTGTTATCTATACCAAACTTGACAATTTACAAATGACCAATGGGGAACAATATTTAGCATTAATCAGTCGCAATCCTATTGGTTGCTTACCGCGGACTGGCCTGTATCACAGATAAGGAATTCGCTTAAGTCATCATTGCCGCCTGCTTACGTTGCCATTACAGGGTACTGGCAATCGGCACATGGAACGTATTCACCATATCCGAATTACTGAGAAAGCCAAATGGTACTGATTGGACAATGTAAGTAGTATCTCCACTAAACATCCGGATTCTGGAACTGTAGACTCAAGAGGGTGGAAGCTATTCTACTCGGGTGTTGACCCTATCACGACTCCCCAGGAGTAGAAAAGACTGGACCCCTTTAGGTGGAAGACTCTCCTGAGGCCTCAGATAGGGAAACGTGCTCTCTCTGTTCGTTGATAGCTGCTCTTTCTAGGTGAAGTTGATGCTGCTCTCAGCAGTAAAGGGAGTGCAGATTCCGTCATCCTAGTGGGAGATTTCAATGCACACGTAGGGGCTGAATACCAAACGTGGAAAGGCGTGATTGGGAGAATGGTGATGTCCATAAGTATTACGGACATCCATTACGAACACTTTCTTCCAGCACAGGGATGTCCATAAGTATACCCGGTTGATTTTGTAATCGTGTCAGCTGACTTATTCCAATGAGTATTGGATTCTCGTGTGAGGAGAGGGGCAGAACTCTAAACTGATTACCACCTTTTGTCTGATTTGCGGTTCTCTCAATCCATGCCAAATAGGCGAAATACTAAGTCCAGACAGACTTGGCGCATCAAATGAGAGATATTCGAGTATAGAGCGGTGAGGAAGAAATTTGCAGGTAATTTATAAAACATATCTTCAAGGTTCAAAGAACTACCCAGTAATTGTGGCATTATTGAAACGAAGTGGCAGTTGTTTAAAACTGGTTCGGCTGCACTGTGCTGTGATCGTAAGCGATTGAGTGTGCCGCAGGGCACTGAGAAAAGGACTGCATGGTGGAACAGTGAAGTCCAAGAATCTGTCAAGGCAAAGAAGGAACCTATTTGTTATGGCTTGCAAGCAAAGTATTCTGGCAGACTGTGCGCCGCTTCCGTGGAAAGAAGTCTTTCATCACAAACTATTAAGAGTTCAGATGGAGGCTTCTAAAAACGGAGGAGAGTGTACTTTGCATCTTTTCTTAATCCGGTAACAGCAACAACTAAGGCATCTGAGAGCGTAGAATAGTCACAGAAGTAGAAGTCAAATGGGCAATTAAGTCCCTGAAGACTGGCAAAGCTGCAAGTTATGATGAAATCTGGTCCGAGATGTTAAAGGCCTTGAATCGGGATGTTATCCTGTGGCTGACTCGGGTGTCTCAGGTTGCTTGGTTGTCCGGCCAGGCCCCAGCAATGGGAGACAATTTTATCAGTACTTTACTCAAGAGATGTAATTTACGACACAGAACCCTTTCCATACTGCAGATCAAAGACCTTGACCTGTCGCAAGAGCCATAGGAGCGCTCGTTTCAACATACGGTATAGTATATATATATATTGCACAAATCTTCACCTATAATATTATTTCTTGGGAATAAGAATTGTGGTTCCCATCTTCAAAAAGGAAGATCGAAGGTATTGCAACAACTATCGAGGCATCTTTTACTCAGGATCCCTGGGAAAGTGTACTCTAACAAGGGATGTACACGTAATTGTACGACGCATTTTTTTACGCGCAAGCATTCCTTGGAAACGATAGCATTGCTTTCAGATGAATTGGATTCGTGCGTATTGTTGAGTAGTGGAAGAAAGAAGTTGAATGAGATATGAAGTTGAGAGCGCATTAATAAACATACACACCGCTTTAACAATGGAGTCATTGTATGGTTAATGTGCACAAAATTTTTCGTTTTCTCGGTTTATTTTGAAAGAACAAAATTTAGCATTTTGCTAGTATCAATAGTACCTTTAGATGAGTAACATATTTCAATTTGGTATGAATCTGTGAGGTACATGTTCTTTAAGTGTCAGGAGAGAAGTCTCGGGAATTAGTAGACTCCAAATTGTTCAGTGGGTTTTCAACCTGGCCGTAGCTTAACGGATCACTTCAGAGAAATCCTGAGAGTACGCAGAAGATGTCTACGCTTGCTTTGTGGAAGAAAATTTCAGTTCCTCGGGAATATTGCAAGAGCACGAAGTGAATGGAAATTACTGGTTGCTATCATGTCTCTGTAGGAAAGCTCTGAGATGTGCGTCCGGATTAATGGCATTGAGCCGAGACCTTGTTGGACTCCACCAAGGATGCGTACTGTCGCGCCCCTTGTTCATTATCTTTATGGACTGTTGGAAAGACAATGACAGCCGAGGTGATGAGCATTTTGGTGTGGGTGACTGCTTGATGGAGAGGTTGGTCTTTGCTGACCGCCTAGTCCTTTTTGGGTCTTCGTGCACTTAACTTCAGCATGCACTAGATAGGTTTGCAGCCAAGTGTGAAGAGGCTGGGATCAAAATCAGTGTGGTTAAGACTAAGGTTTTGGTCCTTTCAAGACCTTTATTAAGTCATCTCCAGCATGACTTCGTCTACTTATGTCATCTCTAGCATCCCTTCCTCCTTTAATTTTGTCCTCTCCCATTTTGCTTCTTCTGCTACATTTCTTCTTCCAACACCCTGCTCAGTGTACTCTCCATGTTAGGGGAGCCCCATTGAGACAGGTGAAGTTCAACTGCAGCAGGATAGGGGATTTGATGCTCGGATCGGTGCAGCAAACTGTCAGACGTTACCTACGGCGATCCGTGGTAACTAGACGTGAGCTGGGAAACAAAGCCAAGCTCTGTTTTCAAATCTTTGTCCCTATTCTCACCTATGGTCACGAGTCTTGGATAATGACTGAAAGAGTGCGATCGCGGGTGCAAGCACCGAAATGAGAAGTATGGCAGGTGTTATCCTACCAGATAGTGCACAGCAGCACAATAAGAAAGTCTTTAGGTATTGAATCGCTACTTCTCCGCTTTGAGGTCTCAGTTGCATTGGTATGATCCCATGATATGGATGCTGAAATTGGTCTTACTATGCAGTTGCCATTTACCATAGCAATGCCAGTGTTTAAATGACCAAGCGGTCGGTCTAGAAACAGATGGCTAGACTACATGGAGAATCTTCGTTCTAATCACTTGTGCATTATTATTGAGAACATATGCCTGATGGCGGAAGATCGTGTTTGAAAAGTATCCAAATGAGTGTTTGTACGTACTGTATTCTGCTTTGCAAATACTTCTGTTTCAGACTTCCAAAGAGGTACAATTGCTGGGTACCATCTCGCAGGCAAAACTTTAGAGCGACGACATTGGACTCTGGATCAATGGCGAATGGTTGAATGGAGTGATGAGTCCCGTTACACCATCTGGCAATCGGATGGACGGGTTTGGGTATGGCGAACGTTATCTGCCGAGCTGTGTTGTGCCCACGGTGAAGTTCGGCGGAGGGTCGGTGATGTTGTGGGGGTGCTTTTCTTGGTATGGGTTGGGTGCAATCGTTTCTGTGGACGGACATCTAAACGCAGAGCGTTACCAAGACATTCTGGACAACGCAGCATTCCCAAGTCTCTGGCAGCACTTTGGCAATGGCAGTTTTCTGTTTCAGCACGATAACGCACTTTGCCATAAAGCAAGGGCTGTAGGCACATGGTTAGATGAAAACGGGGTTCGAGAACTTGACTGGCCTGCCCAGAGCCCCGATCTGAACCCCATCGAATATCTGTGGGACGTATTGGACCGTCGATTGCGCGCTTGTGTGGAACGCCCGAAATCCGTGACCAAACTGTCCAAGACACTTATGGCAGAATGCGAAAATTACTTGTCGAAACGTATCAAAAACTTGTGGACAGTATGTCCCAGAGAGTAGATGCTGTGATAGCAGCAGAAGGTAGACCAACAAGATACTAAAATGTATATCTTTGAGTGTTTCTTTTAGAGTGATGGTGTCCCATGACTTTTGATGGGTATTGTATGGTGCATCTGTGCGGCTTTTGGGTGAAATGAACCACTGCACTTCTTGCGACACGTGGGTACATAAAATCTGCTTTGGATGGGAAAATTTTCATTCTAGTCCAATTAAATTTATTATCTAGGTAACTTTGTTCATTTAGAGTTCAACTGAAGTATGCAATATATATATTTCTTAGGGTATTAATTTATTCTTCACATGTTATATGAAAACGATTTTTCAATGCAACCAAAACTCTGAACGCCATTAACCATCACGCGGGCGACTACCGGTCAAAGTACCATATCCGCAGTTTCTCAAAACCATAAGTAGGAAAATTCCCTTAATTCATTCTAAGTGCGCACCCAGGCTACATTGGCGTAGCTAGGGAAAGGGGGGGGGGGCAGCAAGGGGGGGACACATGTCCCCGGGCGCCAGCCTCGTTACCCTTGCTAGGGATGCGCCATTTATGCTCGTTACGTCACTGCTGGGCTATTATATATCAAAAACTGGTATACGTAGGGTATGCACGTTTGATTTATTTTTCTTAGGTGGTCGTCATTAGCCCGTTCTCTCCTGCTATGCAGATGTACAATTATGGTAATATTCAAAAATTCGCTTATTCATTCAAATTGTTACTTATGTGAACATGTTTTTTATAATTTGGGGCAAATCGGGACAGAAAAATTGGATTCGGGACAAACAGTGGTCATTTGTTTTGTTTTGTTAAGTTGCAAATAACACATTTTATTTAAAATGTGAATTAATTATCTTAAAATTTTGCTTTAATAAAATTCATCTAAAGTTAAATTTTTTCGAATAAAACAAACCGCGATTAACTAATAAAAACGAAGGTTAAACAAAGCAAGAAATAAATAATAAAACTCCTCTAAAACTAAGTGTTCATCATATGGTTAATTTATTAAAAAATTATTTTATAAAAGTTGGCATGATAACCAAAACAGATTTATTTTGAATCGTGAAAAAAGTGGGGTTTTTTTTTCAACTTATTAAAAAAAATTTATAGAAGGATTTGGTTTATTTTAAGTAAAATTCTATTTCACTTGCAATGAAAAGCAAATAAAACGAAATAACAGAAGAAACACCTCTTATCCACAAAATATTTTACTAGACATATACGAATTTCGAACCCTATGGGTTCATTATTCAATGTCAAAATAAGACATCCCTTTGACATTGAATAATGAACCCAAAAGGTTCGAAATACGTATATGTCTAGTAAAATATTTTGTGTATAAGAGGTTTCTTCTGTTATGTCGCTTTCCACAGTTATTCAATGATTTTCAAATAAAACGAAATTGCAAAAATGAACAAAATCAGTGGTTTTTTTTGAACAAGTAAAAAATGATCGCCTGGGATTTAAATGTTTGCTGGGATGGTTAAACAAACCTGCACAAGAAAATTTCAATATGGTAAACTATACAAATAAACAAAAAACTTTAAAAACGTTTCTTGTCAACAACAAATAATAGAATACTGCACGAGAATAAGAATTACTAACCATAAAAAAGTAATAGTACTACAAATTTTTTTTCCGGTTTCGACATATTTCACGAATTTTAATTGTCACTATCGCTGTCTTCCACATCTGGTGAAATCCAAAGTTGCAAAACGTCTTTAGATAAATGTCTTTTCTTTTTGGAGGGCAGAGTTCGCAAGCTGGAAATCACGGGATCTGAAGTCACAAGAAAGAGATTGAGCAGATCTTCATTGGACGTTGTTCTTGAGATTTTTCTAGTGGCTTCTTCTAAAGCTTTTCAGATCTTTATTTCTTGCTTCTTGTGCCTTTTCTGAAGATGGCCTATCGGAACCACTGCTGCAGAGATAATATTCATGAAACATGGAATGAGAAATTTGTGCATACTTGCTGGCATATTGAATCGGGCATAATTTTTGACATATAACTGGGCGGTTTCAAAGGCATAGTTATCTAATTTATTAAGATGTACCTCGTAACCTGAAGACAGTGTTAAGGACAACACCAAATCGGTGGATAAGTTCTTTCTTAATTCCGGTTATTGGGGAAGATATTGCGGGTTCTTTGAAAAGTTGAAGTTGAAGCGAAACGCGTTCGAACTAGTGCGCGATATTTGACACCAACGTGCGGAAAAACTTATTTTACTTACAAAATTGCACAAAAACGCAGCTAATTTTCTTAAAATCTGTTCTACGCAAAAAAGTTTTAACATGGCATAAAAACCTTCGCTGGACAAAAAAAAAAAAAAAAAGTCTTGTTTCATTTTATGAAAAGTTATCTGAAAAACAATTATAAAAAAGTAAAAATAATCATAGTACTCATGTTCGAAACAAAAGTAATAAAGACTAATTATTAAATTTTTAAAATAATTTTATATATGCTTGCTTAAGTTTTCAACAGCACTTTTAAAGAGTAACATTCAACAATTGATTTAAACAAAAAAAAAAAAAAAAAATTCCAGCAAAACATGACATGGTCACTCTCGGGGTCTTTTGCATGCTCATTTGCATGAATGAAACTATAAAAGAATCTGGAAGTTTCTTTTTCCGCACAAACTTCACATTAGTGCGAGAGTTTCTTTTTCCGTCTTATTCAAAATAAACATTAATATAAGGATTGGGTATCTGGCTACATAAATGTCAAATTTATTGCAAAATTAAGAAGTAAAAAATTTGCGTTTTGGCCAGGTTATAGGCGATTTTGCCTGTTCGAAGCGGAGGTTCTTGTATGAATGCTTTAGCCATTTCCTTAGGGAAAAAGTATTGTCTCTACAAAACTTTCTATTTTTCATGAAAAATACGTCAATCCGTATTTTAAAGAGGAGCCCTCTAAGTATGTATGATTTTTTTTTCTGTTGGGGGGTGGGGAGGAGCTGCGTTAATTCCAAAATGGCTCATGAGAGCCAAACAAATTAATTACAAAAAAAACATTCGTCTCAATGAGAACAGACCATTTCTGTCGAATTATAAGTTTGGTTCATTGGTATGAAAGTTGCAGCCATTTTCATTTTTAGAAAAGAATGAATATCTGTAAAAACCCACAATTTCAGGTACATTTTAAGTATGTATTAATTTTATTTGGTTCTATTTGTCGTTTTGGAGAAGTTAGCTGCACATAACTGGTCATATACGTACAGACGAAATTTTTTTTCAAAATTTCTATATCTTGAAAAATAAATTTGAGTTGGGGGAAACAGTACATAAGTGAGTGGTCGGCCAATAAGATATTAATAAGATGTAGTCTTACTAAAAACTATAAATACAAGGGGGCATAAAATTCGTTCATCATTAAAAACTTTCAAAATGTAACCAAATTGAGGGAAATGTTTTTAATTAAAAATTTATACTGTGTAAAGAATTAATTTATCGAAATAATTTGAACATTAATTTTTAAGCTCGTGTCATTAGGCGAGAATAGTCTTAAATTCCTATTGCCACTCGCGTTCTTTAATGTTGCCGAGCGGCCATTTGTTTTCTTCGCGTTGCATTGTGGGATGGCTGCCTTTGATTCGTGCGGCATGCTCGCTCAAACGTACTCGCGCCAGTGTAGCGCACGAGCTTGCAAAGGCAGCCAATAAGTTACCGTTCGCAGGGGAAAGGAGTAGTTCATGAAAAAATGTAATGCAAAATCAATTAGGCCTGTGCATTGTGCTTTTCGTAATTTTATTTTCACCGCCTTTCAAAGTTTGTTGAGCCCTGTCCTCCCTCCTTGCTCCCATTTACCTAACGTAGTAGTAATAAGACGTATAGACTTAATGTAAGAAAAAAAAACTTTACTTCTCTCCGTGTGCAGACTTTTCATGCTAGCCTCCCCGCCCCGCTTGAACTCTTCTCCGTTCAACCGTACGTGCGCTTGTGCCTCGACTGCCAACGCGCCCAGGTAGTGTTGTTAGGGGTTCCAAAGGACTGACGGCGGCGAAATATCATCGGTCACCACATAGAACTATGGTAAGTAGCACTATTTTAGATTTCACTTTATCCTCCTCCCGTTATGCCTCCTTGATTTTTCCCTATTTTTTTTTAAAATTTTTTATTTATTTGTCTACGACCGAATCGTCATTTCTCGACTCGAGTGCTCGAGCAGCAGAAGCAACAACGTTCTTTCCTTTGCTCTCTTGGCTCTCGACTCTGACGAGGCTCTAATTTTAGCTTTTTGTCTTTTGCTTTGGAGTGTATTTTTAGCCAAACATGGATCTTGTCTTCTCGTATTACTTTTATTTTCCATAGTATTAAAGAAAATTAAACTATTTGTTGCTCCTTTGCTAAAATAAACGTGGCGCAAGAGCTGCACCTTATTCTTTTTATTGCTCCTCTTAATCGGTATTTACTGTACACGCTAATCCAAAATTGTTTTGATAACATTGATACATATTAGTTTTTTAAATATAAATCAGATTTATTATTAAATATGAAAAAATATTTCTTCATTAAACAAATGTTACTCGGGAGTTTGTTTTTTTTGAAGGGCGTGGAAATGTTTTATTATTGTAATCCTTACTGTTAGGCTTAACTCTAAGCCTTTTCAATGTATTTAGTAATAATTAAATTATTATATCTCTATATTATAACCATTGAGCATTAAAGATCAGCATTCAATTTTTTGCTTTATTTTGCCATTTTTATGGGATAAGATTATAGCTACGGAGATTGCTTGAAAACGTCAGTGTCATGCATAATAACGTACACCAACAAACATTAGCAGCCAATCGTAATTTAAATGACAAAGCAAATCGTTGTTTACTATTTCTTCTATGTTAGATTATTCCGAAAGAAGAAAAAAAAAAAAGCGAAAGCAGCGTTTGTTTTTACTGTGGTTTGGTGCGTCGGCTGCATGAGTTAGGCTTAAAGACTCGCATCACAAGCATCATACTCTATTGGCAACGCTGTCCGATTACGATTAGCCAAGAGAGCCTCTTCACGGTATAAGCTTGGCACGTCTAGATACAAAACCAAAGGATTTTAGGCTATTTGTCTGGAATCCGTGAGATTCATGTTTCATTAAGGTTATTGTTAACATTGTGGGATCAGCTTTATATCTGGTCTTATCCTCTCTATATAGCTTGGAACGCGGGTGTGGGAAAACTTGTCTATGGCTGTGGTACTCAACATACTTCCGCGAGGCCAAAGAAGCTCTATCCACGTTTTTATTGTGATAATTGAAACCTCATATCGGGAATATGGCAAATGCTGCTTTTAATTAATGGATTAAACTAATAATTTTTATTCATCGTTAATAAAATTCTCCTTTATAATAATAATAATAATAATAATAATAATAATAATAATTGATTATTATTATTAAGTAAAATAAAATGGTACACGTATTAATATATTTGTCTCCAATTTCTTGGTAATTTCTTGAACATCTTAGTTTCCCTTGAAATATTCTACAAAAAGTCTTCTATTCTTCAACATATTCAGGCCTTCTTCCTCTTCAGGAGTTTGCTTCAACAATTAGTGAACTATATTTACTCTATTTTATTAACACTATAAAGGAGAATTTTATTAACTATGAATAAAATGTATTCCTCCTTTTCTATTTAATTAATAAAAAATTAGACAATTGTAAAAGTAGATTACTTTCTGTTTGTGGTAAAGAAAAAAACTTGTAAAATTTTTTTTTTCTTAAACCTTTTTAGGTTAAAGCACCTGTTCTATTAAATAAATTAAAAAAATATATATTTCCTTTTAATGAAACTGAATAAACACTACACAAATTTACGTTTCATGGGTATTAATGATCTTCTATTACACTTTCAAAATCTTTATTTATATGGATACTAGTGGTAAAGAGGCCATCCTGTTTGGATATTTATATAATTTGATGAAGTCCATGAGTAGTATCACATTAATAACTGAAAATAAAATAAACCAAAGTGATACAGAAACAGTGTTATTTGCCTTAAGCGTTTCAACATGTCATCGTCAGAGGCTAACAGTGTTACAAAGAAATTGCAGAGAAAGATGTCCTGGTTCACGAACCTAATGGAACTCTCATCCGTCTCGTTGGTTAATTTTGGGTTACATCCGGTCTTCTAATTGGATCAGGAAGTCCGTGAGGCCGTCTCTCTCGAAGGTCATTTGGTTATTGAGTATGGATTCGTTATCCCTCTTGGCTCTCCTTATCTCGAACTCCTCGTGCATGATGATTTTGTCTTTCTTTTCCTCTCCACAGTATGCTTAAGCACTGTAACACAATTAGCCTCTGACGATGACGTTATGTCTAAACTCGTAAGGCAAATAACACTGTTTCCATATCACTTTGGTTTATTCTTTTATTTTCAGTTATTTATATAAGCATAATCATTTCTTTTTTTCGACAATCAAGTTATGAGTATTATGAGCAAAACCAACGACTACTATTTACAATAACTGTATTCAAAATTTACCAAGCGAAACTCGTTTTATGCAACAATTCATGCAATGATGTGGTTTTTTTTGCGGACAAAAAAGAAAGAAATTCTTTTAGTAAAAGTAATTAATGATTTTCTGTTTATTTTCTATTATTTTTCCATCTCTGGACCAAAATGCAAAATTACTTGCTTTTTATTAGTTACATCATTTATTTTTATTTTTCTAGAACATACAGGGCTCAATAAAACAGGTAGCTTGATAGGCAAATGCTATTAAATATTCCAAAGTGGCTACTAAAATGACTGTTCCTTTTGGCTATTCCACCTGTAGTGATTTGACAGTGGAATAAGTTTCAAAAATTGCATGACTTTCTACAAAGAAACACTAGTTTAAAGGGAATTGTGATGAACAAATTCTCAGTGAGTGTACTAAATTTAAAATGCCAGTTTACAGGAAAATTCTATGATCTTTAATAATGTACGTTGTGCTTTATTACAAACCACATTGAATTTCATCTTAAAATCTTCATAATACTTGAAGCAGTTTTGAGTGTTACTGTGTCTACTGCGTTGCGTGAAGGCACATAGAAACAAATCAAAACTGGGCAAAGGAACTACTTGGGATGGACCTATCAACACAGACAAAATGCAAGCATTGTTTTTTATGACTGATTTTGATCCAAAACCAGCAATGCAACAATCTACATCGGCAACTTATCCAGTCACGATATGAACTTTATTCGTGGGGCCCCTCCAGTGGGATGCATTTTGTTTACATTCCATATACATAGAGTATGTGAAATACGTACCAATTTCATAGTATTGGAATTACCAATAGTATAATTTAGTCTGAGTATTGTGAGGTTTAATCGAACTTGGAAGTTCACAAGTTGTCATAAAGCGTGGGGCATGATTGGATTAAATTGGTCCAATCTGCTCATATCCAGCCCTGTTGCCATATAAATAAGCCTCGGAAAAGAAAGTGCTATAGGCTATTTGGGAATTTGTTTCTGCTTGAGGTAACACTAATTTGTAATTTCTCAATGTCGGATACTGAATTTTGTTACTGGACCAGTTGTCTACAACTACAAATATTTTGCCAAGCCCTGAAGCATACTAGTAGTATGGATTTTCATTTAAAATAAATTTTGCTTTAAGAAGAGTGAGATATCTTCTTAAAACAGTTTGTGATGTAGGATGCTAATAATTTTACTTCTGATTTTATAAAAACAATTTTTTTACGTGATAAAAAATTTTTGGTGCTCTTTTGATGGTACAATAGACAGATTCCAAAAGTCTTCCTTCTATTAGAGCTTCTTCAGATTTGAATACAGCCTCATTGGAGGGCATGTTATTTTTATATGCTGTTTGGTAAACTATCATTTCTAAGTAATTAAGTTTCTTACAAAGGATTCTTGCAAAGAAAAAACCTAACAAATTGTCTCTTATAAAATTTTTTATTTAAACTAAGATAGTTCCTTGAAGTAATACTAGATCCTTCAACATGTGTAGATTTCATTTCAGAATTTAAAACTAGTGTTTAAGAAAGTAATGAATGCATTGAATTTTCTAATACCTTAGAAGTATCAGCAATGTTATTGAAACATTGATTGCCAAATGATGTTTCACTGGAAAAAAAGCAAACTGTAAACATTAAAATTTAATTAGAATCTTTAATCTTCAGTTTCAAAAGGGGGGGGGGGGGGCAGGAAGAGATTGAGGTTTCTTTCCATATTTTAAAAATTCTAGCATTTTAGCTTTGATGTTCCTTTCATGTATTTAATAACTATTAGTAGGAGAGATATGTTAATTCAGGGGCATAACCAGGATGTTATATGGGGGGGGGGGGGGGAAGGGGGGGGGGAAAAAATTTTTTTTTTTTTTTAGTAGAAAAAAAAAAAAAATAAATGAACTTAAACAGATCGGAGAGATCGTCTGATCCCCCCTAGTTACGCCCCTGCAATTTGTGGCAGATTTTTAGTGTTTATCAGGAATTTTTGTCGATGGCGTCACTCGGATACAAGGTGTATATGTGAGCAATGTTGACAACATGCTGCATTTCCCTTTTAGAAAAGCTGCATTATCTCTGGTACTTACTTGATTTGCTTCTGTGATATATTGTTTTAAAGGTTGTGAAAAGTTCTTAACAGCATTTATTGTAAAGAGAATGCATCAGAGGCTTCCATTTTAATCAAGGAATGCCAAACAAAAAACTTAAAATGTCCATAGTTATTGATTGCACAAAGGAACTTTATTTGATCATTTATGTAGATGATTACCTATTATTCTTGGATATCAGTATTAAGACATATTACATAGTTTTCTTTTGGACAACCTCATAATCTCACGTCTGCTGGTCTGAAATGGGTAGGGGTGGGAGGAAATACTTTTTGGAACATAGGCAATATATGTTAATTTTTGACCAATTTTTTGACAATCTCATTTTAAAATAACAATCTCTAAAAATGATTCTTACTTTTTACAAAGTTAAAATTAATGGTATTTGAGGCATTTTAGTGTGGCTTTGATTACATATGGTGCCATTTTCCCCCCCCCCCCCAGTTTGTCACAAAGTTCATCATAGCAGTGTCACTATTTCGGTAGTGCTTGAATAACGTCTGCAGGATGGATTACTTCTGCTCTTAACACCTTTTAAACTAGAGAATGAAATCGGGAGCAGAAGGTACAGAGCAGATGTAAGTTGCCTATTA
Organism: Rhysida immarginata; assembly: GCA_023313115.1. Lineage (NCBI taxonomy): Eukaryota > Metazoa > Arthropoda > Chilopoda > Scolopendromorpha > Scolopendridae > Rhysida > Rhysida immarginata. The sequence continues at coordinate 723,322 of JAHWFO010076664.1, read as the reverse complement.
TCCCTGGCCCAAGCAGATTAAACAAAGGCAGGAATTAAAATATTATTCCCAAATATTTAATAGTACATCAGTCTTTCTTGCACGGTCCCTTTTGGACCCCCACTCCCCCATTTAGTTAGGCAAATTGATGGCCAGCAGAATTTAAATATTTTTTTTTTTATTTACCATAAGTTGTTAACATAGATTGTATTTTATGGTGCTTTAACCCTTTAAATAAAGACCATAACTTGTTATGCTATGAAAGCACTTAGCAGTAACTTTTTGCCATCTGCTCAGTTTCTTATGAAATATCACCAAACTGAATTCATTCAATTTATTAATATTTCTTTGATTATACAGAATGTTTAATGGCAAAAATTCAAGGAATGATTCTTTGGGTTATTTTAAGAATCTTTTGTCGTTTGATGATTTTTGGAATGTTTTGTTTCGAAGATACTGGGTGATGAAGGTTTTTCAACAAAAACAATCTTTTATTATCTAATATTAAGGGGAGTAAACTGTGAATAAATGATTTTTGATGAAAATTTCAATTTTTAGATTTTTGCATTTTTCATACCTTTCCATTTGTAAACTTCATGAAATGTTTTTGGGGACCATTTTAATGTTAAATTTCATTTTTTGATTTAATCATTATATTAGGAAAGAAAGGATCTTTAAATCTTAAACTCGTTTTTCTCACTTTCAATTTTTACCTCTCCAATCCGCACAAGAAACTGCATTACATGAAAAGCTATGCTTGGAATTGAAAATTAATTTTTTTTGTGTGCGACCTTTACATAATGTTCTTGGGTATGACCCTTTTCCAAATTGATTATTAGGTTAACGCTAGTGTCAGCTTCAAGACGTTGCTGTTTAAAAAAATACTGTTCTTATTTAAAAAAGCTTTCTTATCCAAGAACACACTCTTAAGTCTCATTTGACACAAAAACATTCCCAAAAGGAAGATTACTTCAGCTAGAATGCCATTTCTTGCAGACGATCATATTTTTGACTTAATATTTTTTTCCTTGGAAACTAATGGACAGAATTTTAGCTAATGTGTGTTAAACTTTCTTTTTTAATGTTCTATTCAATTAAAAAATAGTTATAAAAATTTAAGCAAAAACATAGAAAAAGTTTTTTTCATCGGTGACTCCCCTTAAATGTAAAACTTCTTAATCTGCAATAACTGCTGAAAATGACTATTACTAGCTAGGATGCGTGGATCCAATCTTCTCAGACTGCCAAATGGTTTAAGAAATATCAGGTTGTTTCTTATTGCATTACACCCATCAACTATCTGATTTCTCAAATGTTCTACCTGGAGTAATAGAGTAATTTTTATGAATACTCGCTACTTGTCTTTCTAGAGGATATAACACTGGAACGAGAAATGTAGTGTGGTTTATGCACAATGGTGCCGAGGTGTACCACGTTTTTGACATGCTCAATCCCTTGGATTAAGCAATCAAATCCCTTGCTCAATCCCTTATGACTTAAATCCCTTAGATTTTTTTTCCTATAGAGCTATGTGAAGTCGCAAGTTTACACTTTCCCAGTGGAAAATGTTGAAGATTTGAGAAATTGGTTAGTTTATAGTCTTAATGCAATATCCACAAATATATGAAAGCATTAATATTCGTACAATGGAAAGTCATTAAAGACAATTTTGATATAATGCATACGAAACCGGCATTTGTCTGAATTTACTGGATAATACCGTGAAGCAGTTATCTGGGCATGAAATTCGTGACTGTAAAAGAATAAGGTACGTAAGAAGTCCTTCTGCCAACTTAAGAATTTCATTTTGAAATTACCTTTAATTGAGGACTCCTTTGTACTATCTCTGATATTATAATGGGTAGAAATAATTTCTTAAACTCGTGCATTTTTACACTAGTAAGTTGGGTTCCCGTGTTGCACAAATTTAAATAAGATAAAGGCTCTACTTTGCAACAAGATGAATTTATTACAGAGATGCTTTTTGGTCTTAGACCATCCACACTCAGACTACCAGGGCTGCCACCAAGAGATGTAGATTTTTCCTGCAAGTAGACATCCAGATTTCCCGTTATTTCCTGCCACCATCATGAACATCGATATCAAAATATTGATATTATACAGGGTGAGGCATTTATCTTGAGACAACTGAATATCTCGGAAACTGAGCGTTGTACAAAAATGTCCAAAATCAAAAGCGAATTATTTTGCGGAGGAAATTCATTAGTTAAAAAATTACCCCCATCCCCTTGTGAGGGGGGCTGGGCGGAGGGGGTAACTTTGAAATCTTAAATAGGAACCCCTTTTTTAAATTTTATATTCGGATTGTACACAGTATTCTAGAAACGCTTTATTCTTGGCGATTTTTCAATTGATCCAATCGTTAGGCAATAGTGGCCCTGAAAGTGTGAAACATTGAAAGTTTTGAACCCAATTTTATCGATGAAGACAGATAGTGGGTCTTACAGGCATTCCTATTCTACTTTTTAATGGTCTTTAAGAATCCGAAGTCAGAAATTCAAAAACTCAACATTTCTTATTGCACAAGTAAGTTTTTGGGGGCAGCAGTCCTATGGAGACAGTCTATGCGCGTATATTGAAAAATTTTGAAAAAAAAAGTAGAATAGGGATGTCTGTAAGACCCACTCTGTCTTCATCGATAAAATTGGTTTCAAAACTAATAAAAGTTCCACACTTTCAGGGCCACTATTGCCTAAACTGTTGGATCAATTGAAAAAACGCCAAGAAAAAAATATTTCTCGAATACTGTGTACAATCTGAATATACCATTAAAAATAGGGGGTTCCTATTTAAGATTTCAAAGTTACCCCCTCCCCCAGCCCCCCTCACAAGAGGGGGGGGGGAGGGATTTAACTAATGAATTTCCCCCCCGCGAAATAATTCACTTTTGATTTTGGGCATTTTTTCGTACAATGCTTAGTTTCAGAGATGTTCAGTTGTCTCAAGATAAATGCCTCACCTGTATATCGTTTGACCTTTTTGCAGCAACCTATTTTCTTGAGAAAATGATTCTTCTTTTACACAGGGATAGAAAATATTTTTTTAAAAATTCAATAACTGATATTTTGCTTTAAAATTTTGTCATCTTGAATAAAACTGCTTTTGATTACCGTATATACCCGCGTATAAGCAGAATTTTTTTTTCAAAAAAAGACCCATTAAAACCACATTCGGCCTATGTGCGGGTCAGAGTTGATGAAAAAACTTATAAGTGGAGTTTACAAAAAACTAAGCAATAATTTTATTTATTAATCCATTTAGATTTCATTTATTAACCCTTTCACTGCATAAATAAATTTCTGATAAGATAAAAGTGTTCTCTCTCTGCAGCATAATGAGAATCTCTAAAAGGCTGTGGCGGCCATATTGGAGAAAGTATGTTATGAGAGGGGGAGGGGCTTCAAACGAAACCAGCGCATGTTTACGTGTTCTCTCATTGCAATACATACAGTAAATAAATTAATCTGAACAGTATTCAAAATAGAACATCAAAGCATCGAAGATTCAAGAAGACTAAAATTCGATTTCGAAACTTTTTGAACATCGATACATGAGCTAACATCGATACTATTGCCAAGCACTAGCATATGAAATTTAATAGACCTTAACAGCACATTGTACAATTAAAAACAATATACAGTGCAGTATTTCACGTCTTTTTCCTCAATTTTCCATCCACTTTTCCATTGTTAAAAGCAAATGCTCTGGGGTCTGGTGATATTAATAATAAAAATACGTTAGGCGTACTGAAAGATGATAGAAACAAAATTGAAACCATGATCGAAAAATGGTTTATAAAATACTTCAAATAATTTTTTTGTATCTGTTACGCATTGTAATTTTATATATAGGGCGATTCAAATCGTGTGTAAAAGATTTTAAGGGGGTATTATAGATGTCAAGGTAAACTTTGGTTCGAATTTGAACGCCAACTGGGATAGGCCTATGAACAGAAATAAAAATGCCGCCACCAAGATCAACAAGTTAATAACTCAGGTTCTGTAAAGCCTAGATTAATGAAATTTGGAGGAATAACAGGGCACATAAGAACTCTATATACCGTTAAAATTTGATTGAATTCCAACAAGAAGTTTTCGAGTTAATCGTTCAACATCATAGCACGTTTACTTTTGAGTACTAACCAGCACTTGTTACAATTTTCACTGCGTAACTCTGAACTTCTCGTTGGAATTAGAAGTAACAATGCATTAAAATGCATTAAAATGTATAATTTCTATTTAAAATGCTTGTTTTCAATCCTTTTTTAAAAAATTACAAATAACGAACTTGAAAATAGCTAAAATTTAGGGAGAAATTTTTTTTAAATAATGCAAAAAAAATTTTTTTAATATTTATATTTTTTTGTGACTTGTCATTATTTAACTTTGTATTCAGGAAGGGAATATTCTCTAATGACGTCATCAAGAAACTATCTCCATAGCAATGGTTATAATTTATGTGAAATAACTTGTGAATGAAATATAATTTACAAAAAAAAAAAAAAAATTTAAAACGTGAATATAACGAACCATTTTAATATAATTCAATCATTAAATGTGGCCTTGAATTTTATAATATATTCATATTTTTTATATTGCTAAGTTTCTCCATTTCAGATACTCATGCTTTTTGAAAAGTCTAATATTATTATTACCTAAAAAATTTAGAGCATATAATTTATTTGCAATTAATTCTGAAGCTTTTAAGAATTCAACAAATACAGTTTAAGTTTTTATCGATAATAGAAAATTTCTTATAAGCATTATTTATAGTCATGATTTTACCCCCCTCTGTGGAAAATCATTTTTATTATATTTTATTTTAAAATTATAATGGATATATTAGTAATGAAGTGTATTTGGAAAAAAAAATGGCTATTTATCTGTAATAGAATTTCAATTATATGCATTTAAATTTTGTAAACTGCTATCTGGAACTGACAGCTGTTACTGGCCTAGTTCGGCCAGTGTCGCTGGGAAAAGGTTAAAGCCATTTAAGGAAAAAATGAAAAGCTTTTTCTCACACTACACATCTCCAGGGTGACAATTATTGAGCTACATGAAATAAAACTTCAAATTTTCAAATACTACAGAGTTCAAAAATTTTATTCATTTGTTAAAAGTAATTAGATATCTGGATTTAGTTGATATGTTCGTTATGCTTGCCATCAATGGCTATGATGTGGTGCGGATAAAGAGCAAATTTCTGCAAAACACGCTGAAGTGATGCTTTCGATGACCTCCTGAATGGCTGTTTTGAGCTCGGCTGTAGTGTCATGGTTATTTGCGTAAACTTTGTCTTTAATATTGCACCACAAAAATGAATCGCAAGGGTAGAGAGAAAATAGTGGCCAAGAGATTCCCATTCCAGTGGTCTCTGGGTACCCCCAAAGTCAGATAATGCGCTCTCCAAGGTGCTCTTCCAGGACTTCAAACACTATTGGTCCGATGGGGTCTTGTTCTGTCCTGCATGAACCATTTTTTTGAAATCTGGGTCACTGGATAATAAGGATGAGATCATCTTCTAAAATTTTGACACATAGTTCAAGCAGTCACCATGCCTTCAATGAATATCACACCGATTATAATGGGAACTCAATGTAACTAAGTTTTTTCCTTCTGGCAAATAAAAACTGCAGACTCATTCATGGTTGGAGGTGAGATTGATAAAATCCTAATTGATTAAATTAAAAAAATATTTTTTCCAGGGAGGGTGGACTTTATATGGAGTTGCTATTATAAATTTGCTTAGGCTAAATTATAAATAAGCCTAGTAGAGGGAGCACTCTATATGAATTTTTCTCCTTATTTATCTTGCATTTTTGTCTTATTCTTCTTAGATTCGTTATGTATCGAGCTTAAGGCGACTCTTTTATTATAATTTCAATGCAGTACTTAATTTCTTCTTTTTAAATGCTTCTGCCGAATCTTTACAAATTAAGTCTTTGCTGCTATCTTCCAAGCGGAATTAAACTTCGCTTGCTTTTTCTGTCGGCCGGAGAACTTAATTGACTGAGGGTACTAAACCACATATAAAAACTAGATCGAGAAGTTGATTACTTTGCCTATGTAATGCAGGTATGTTTTGTTAGGCGAATAACTTGAAAGAGGAAGCTCTAGGTTTGCTTTATTTCATCTATGGTTCCAGTATGTTACCATTTTACAGGGCTATTATAAGTCATTTGATTTCAATATAGGAATTTCAATACTTTCAAGATATATAGAGCTTTGAAATTGAATAAATCGTTTATGGTATATATACAGGGTGTTTCTAAATGGAAAGACAATAAGTACCTAGTGTGATCCTTTGCATGATAACAAACTTAAAGTTCCTTATGCAAAATGCTTAAAACTCAAATTTTAAGGGTCTAGACATCACGCGAAATTTTCTAAAAGCTGGCAGAAAACTTAATTTAATTTCAACAATTGCCACAGTTTTCTCATGGCATAGAGCAGTTCATTATGTGAAGTGTTGGTGCGGAAAGTTCATAAATTACGTAATGACTCTATTTAAATTTTGAATTTTCGACATTTTCGGTAAGGAACTTTTGCTTCTACTGATACATGGAATTGCACTATGTACTTATTGTCCTTCCATTTAGAAATGCCCTGTATATACAGAAGGTTGATTACGATTTTTGGTACTTCTTGCGTGAATACTGCTGCTCACGTGCATATGACTGAAAGCATGTGAAATGATCATTTACATCTGCATTTTGTCTTATTCAAAAGCAGTAAATGTCATTAAAATGTCTGCAAAAATTGGACCTTACTGCAGTTAGGTCTAAATTTTCCTTTTCCATTCAATACTGCAGATGAGCCTTTCTTCAAAAAACAGCTTCACGTTTTACATGCACTAATTATAGTAGAATAGAATAGCTGTAATTAGTGTCAGGAAGGGCAGTAATTACAGCTATTCTATTCTACTATAATTACTGCATGTAAAACATGTTGTTTGTTGAAGAAAGGCTTACTTGCAGTATTGAATGGAAAAGGAAAATCCCAGGAAGGGTTAATTCCAACTGGCCAGAAACTGCAAAATCCTAGAGATCCCTTAGGCCAAACACCACAGGTGATTCGAAAGGTCAAGCAGCTTGGCCAGTGAAAAAATCCAGCAACCCAAAGAGGGATCGCAGACATTGTAGGAACTTCACAGGCTACCGTAAATAAAATGATAAAGATTGGCAATTGGAAAAGTGTCACGAGAATAGTGTTCATAAGCTGCTGTCGTAGAAAGGAAAATGAACATTTGAAAGCTCTGAGGGTTACCTCGCAGCAGAAAGATGGAAATACATCACTTTGGACAAAGCCTACATCTACCTCAATGATGGCAACAAACCCTGTGATTTTCTACTGTCCACATGGAGAGAAGTCTTATTAAGTGGTCTAATGAATGTAAGGAAAATTTTTCAAAAGGACTTAGATGATTGCAGGATAGTTGTACAGTCAACCAAAGGAAATAATCCACACGAGTTTAATACTTAATATTACAGTTCATGCTAATATGTTGTTTTAATAGCTTTTTTAATTATAATTATTTAAATTTAATAATCTTAATAATGTTAACTCTAAATGTAATATTAAATTATGAAAAATAAATTAATATTGAAACGGTAAAACTTAGAGTAAAATTCAAGTGTGGATTATTTCCCTTTGATGACTGTACAATAGCAAGTCCACAATCGGAAGAGTGGAAAGGAAGGCTAAAGTTAAAGCTGGTTTCACAAATAAAAAGCTAGTGGTGGCGGCTGTGGTGCCGCAAGCCTCGCGGATCCGCTTCCAAAAGCGGCAGATAGTTGATAACCGCAAACACTTCTTGTTTCACGAAAAAATGCGGCACAGTAAGAGTTTGCATCTGATGCTGCAATCCGATTGGTCGGTGGTTATGACTTCATACAAATCACAACATCAACTCCTCGCTTGTTCGCCATTAATCGCTCGCTTGCCATGTTTATTCTATTCTCGACTGAAATGAAGTCTGCCAATGTGCAGGTTCAAACTGCCCCAACTCTAATTCTATATCTGTGCATGGTACGTGCTATTGCCTTCCCGGAATTTACTTGTAATTTAGTTTTTCTGAATGGCTGAGCCACTACCGCCGCCGCCGTGGCCGCCCAGGTACAACATGACGAACTTCGCAAGCTCTGCGGACGACGCGCGGCACTCAACCGCTTGGCTCGAATTATTTGTGAAACTATTTGCGGTGCAGCGCTCCAGGTGGATGCCGTGCCGTGCCCAGATCCGCTGGCTGCAAAGAATTTGTGAAACCCGCTTAACTCTTTACTGCCAGTGTTCTCGGTCCAAATTTTCACTAGGAAATCCCAGTCTTGTATGGAGGGGACAAAAGGATTTTCCAGCCATACGTCGAACTCGACTGTTCAGTTTTTGTTGGATTTGGAAGATGAAACTGAAATTCGCGTTATAATCTTCCATGATATCCTTGTGGAATTGGATTATTGAAATGAGCTCTTGCTCGATGTTGTCCAACAACCATTGAGAATCTCTTGATAGCCTGAAAACAGGAATGGAAAAGCATCAGACCTTTCTATTCTGCAAACATCACTTCTACAGTGGAAGATTTGGTGCAGGGCAATAGTCCACAACCAGTGTCACTAAGTAGAGCATGATCGTTGGTGGTGAAAGGGTTCTTCTTCATAAACTTTCTACTCCAACTTTCATGGATCGTTATCAACCTTGTATAGTATGTTTTTTTCTGTAAGTCACCTTCTTAAATGAGTTTGAGACAATACAGCAGACAGGTATTTATAGTTCATCCAACAAGAGAAAAACAGGGTGTGTCACAGGAAGTTTCAGATTAGCCAATCAGAGAGAGGGGGCCTCATACGCTTAATCACTTCGGTCTCATGTCTCATTGAAGAAGCGCTTTATAATATTACAGCAGAAGCTTTAATATTATTCAGTTGCTTTGCTTTAATTATAATTAAAAATATTGTACACTTCATAAAAATCTTTTAACTCAATTTTATAATATGTCGTTGTTCGAGATTCCCTGGGCCTTTTCTTTCCAGGAGTCGAAAAGCGAGGAGAGGGGGTGGTAGCTTCGCATGAAGACGCTTCGTTTCTTTCTTGAACAATTGTTCGAACGCAAGAAAAAGAAACTTGCGTTGCCTTGGAAGTTTCTTCTATCAAAGCAGATGAGCTTTTAAAACACTATTTTCTTTTAAAGTAGCAATTTACGTTCCACACAAATCTCCCTAGCCTGGCTGTGAATAGTTTTTCCTTGTTTGGCTGAAGAGTTGTTGCACGGGCGTCGCCATTACAAATTGACTTGTGCAGCCGCTGAAGGAGAGAACCCACAAAGCATTGCAGATGAGTGAGTAGTCGATATCAGACTGGAAACACACCCTGTTTTTTTCCTGTTGGACGAAGTATAATATTTTGTACATTGCAATCCCCTCCCCCAAGACTAATTAAAAGGAGGTATTAAGAAACGTTAAAAGTATTTGCAGTCATGCATGTTTAAAAGCCTGTAAATGTGAAGCATGTTTTTATGTTTAGATTTGTCAGAAACAAAATGAAAAAATACTTTAGACAGAAAATATTTGATGTATTTATACAATGACTAAACACTGGTAAAAAAAAAACATAAATCTGACAAACGAAAATGAATCAATACACGAGTTTACATCCATGTTTTAGCTTGTTCATTAGGCAAATTCAGTGTTTGATTGCCTGATAGGTAATAAATATTTTTTTTGGAGAAAGGAGATGGTGAAATACATATTGGGCAGCATCAAGAAACAAGGAATGAATACAGAAAAGAAAACGCAGGTGAAGAAAATTATGTACTAAAGAAATTTTAAATCTTACTAACTTAAATAATGAGGAATCTTACTGAGAGCCATTTTGAAATGAACTCTCATGACCGCAAGTACGAACAAACTGAAGCGAATGGCTGTCAACAGATTGCTGATCTTACCTTGTGACTGGTTGGCTACCAGTCGGACTTTTAGACACTCCCTTAGTTTTGCTTTATCAAATTATAGTTAAGTCTCAAATGCTTCTTATTCATCAGGTTTTCAAATGGAGAGGCTACTACTAAACTTTTGCAAGTTCAATCAAAAATATTCAAACAAAAAATTCAAATATTTTTATAGAAAGTATCGTATATTCTCGAGTATAAGTCGCAAAATTTTGTACCCAATTTTGAGTGAAAAACTGGGCCAAAAATGCCTGTTGATGGGCTGCCTATCGATGTTGATATAGTTTTTCGTTCCCAGCTTTTGCCATATTTGATTTAATAAGGTATTATTGTATCCCCTTAAATTATATTAATATTTATTTATTGTTAACAGTAATGCCTATAGCAAATTATTTATCTTTGGAAATTTGAAAATATCACTGAATAATATGGAGAAAACTAACTTCGATGGTGATATAAATATGTATCGCTTCTCACCATGTTTGTATCAGACTTCGCTTCTCATGCCGCCATTTTGAATGAATTAATGAACTGTCATTCTGTTAATTTTTCCACTTAAATTTTATTAAATTAATATCTATTTATTGTTAACAGTAATCACCTAGAAAAAATCTTTGGATATTTGTAAATATCACTAAATAATAAGGAAACTTTGGAGATTTAAACATGGCTCACTTTGCATGCTGCCATTTTGATTACCGGACCTCAGAGCATTTGCTTTTAACAATGGAAAAGTGGATGGAAAATTGAGGAAAAAGACGTGAAATACTGCACTGTATATTGTTTATAATTCTACAATGTGCTGATAAGGTCTATTAAATTTCATATGCTAGTGCTTGGTGATAGTATCGATGGTAGCTCATGTATCGATGTTCAAAAAGTTTTGAAATCGAATTTTTTAGTCTTCTTGAATCTTCGATGCTTCGATGTTCCATTTTGAATACTGTTTATATTAATGTATTTACTGTATGTATTGCAATGAGAGAACATGTGAAAATGCGCTGGTTTAATTTGAAGCCCCTCCCCCTCTTATCCTTTTTCCAATATGGCCGCCACAGCTTTTTAGAGATTCTCATTATGCTGCAGAGAGAGAATACTTTTCTTATCAGAAATTTATTTATGCAGTGAAAGAGATAATAAATGAAATCTAAACTGATTAATAAATAAAATTATTGCTTAGTTTTTTGTAAACTCCACTTTTTTCATCAACTCTGACCCGTGCATAGGCCGAATGTGGTTTTTAGGTCATTTTTTGGAAAAAAAAATTCGGCTTATACACGAGTATATACGGTAAATTAACGAACACTGCCATCAGAGACAACACAATCTAAAATGAAACCTGTGCACTGAAATTCATACATTGTTACATCATAAAAAGGCAGCATCGTATTTCTACCAATAAACCCTAAATTATGACTTCTCTGATGTAACAATGTATAAATTATCAGTGGATAGGCTTTCTTTCTAGGTGTTGTCAGAGACCATCAATAAGCCATTCTACCTCTTCTCGCTGGCCAGGTGGCCGAGAGGGCTAGGGCGTAGGCTTTCTAGTTCTCTAGTCCGCCTGGCCGTGGGTTCGAATCCTGCCGTGGGCATAGATGTTTGTGTTTGTCCCGGGCTGTGTTTAGATATAACTTGTGTAAGAGGTGCAAAATGAAAAACTCTTTCACCACAACAATTATAGATTGGAAAATATACAATCTGATACTGGAAGTACTTTTCGGAAGGAATTGCTTCCATCATTCAGCAGCCCAGGAGCACCTCACGGAAACTGAGAGAACTGCCTGTGTTTAGAAACAGCAGAGTATATATAAAGAACAAATATCAGGAATCTAGATCACCTGGAATTCAAAGTTTATCGGAAACAGTCTAACAGCCTTAATTACATCACCAGCGACTCGAGCCACCCCTAGAACCAGAAGATGTCCACTTTCATTTCCATGTTGGACAGAGCCATCAATATCCCACTTAACCAAGAACGTTTCAATCAAGAAATTTTCCTCATTCAGGACATCGCAACTAAGAATGGTTACAGCAGACGCACTATCACAGACCTACTCGGGAAAAGACAGTTCAAAAAATTCATACACGATATCACCACCATAGAAAAAACCAAGGAAAAGGGAAGAACCATCTCATTACCTTCCAATAAGCAACTAATCAGAGGTCTCAACACAATTTTTAAGTCTTTTGATCTTTCTATTTCTTATAGTAATCCAAACCAAGCCAAGGACATTTTCCCCAACCCGAAAGACAAAATACCGCCACTTCTCAGGTCAGGAATCTATGAAATAAAGTATGCCCAATGCCCGATGGTTTATAAAGGGCAAACGTTGCGAAACATTAAAACCAGATTTAAGGAGCCTATAGGACACAAAGTATGGGAGAAGCAACCAGTCCTCCGTAGCAAAACATTCAATCGACACAGGCCACGATTTTCCTATCAACAATGTACAGTCGGGTGCATAAAGGTTTTGACCTAAGTCAAAATTGTTCGGCTTCCTTACAATACTTCAATCCAATGAGGTTACTTTTTCCAGTTATCTAGTCGAGCACGCTTACTATGGAACGATTCCATTAAGTTTTTGCTTAGCATCGGGGGAAGGCAAGTTTTACGTCACGTGCTCAACTATGTTGACAAAAAGATTATTTTGGCTGTTCTGATGAGAATTTTTATTTTATTAATAATAAACTAATCTATTTGGTTAATAGTGTAACATAAATGGTGCACAGTAGCTGCAAGAGATAAGCTGATGCAGCGCTCGTTATCGTGAGATGCGGAAGTGATTTATAGGTGTAAGTGGAAGCTATTTTCTTTTGACTGCTTGAAAGGTTACAAGTCTCCTTTTTTGTATATTTTGTGTATATAAAATAATCAACGACAACTATGCCAAAACCATCCGAAATTTTTTTTAATTTATTATATAACTAGATGGATCCCATCATAATTTGACGGAGAACAACCCATCTTATTATTAATCTCCATCTCTTTAATTAAAAAATAATAAAATAAAAAATTGTCAGAGCTGAAATATCTCATTTTGCACAAAGAATAAGAAATGAGTTAATATATAAAATCAAAATAGTTTTAAACTAAATTTCTCTGAAAGTATTAAACTGAGACATAGTGTCAGGGGATAAAATGATCAGTTTTTAAAGCTTTCTAACGATATAACATTTAACATAACATTTTCAGAGTTTTTCAGTCAAGGAAATGTCATAAAATGATCAAGGCAGAATTTTCTTTCTGCAAATCTTCAGTTTATTCGTGACCACCGATAGAGAAGGCCTCCGCAATGAAACTGAAAATTATTGGTTTAAATTCAGGGCTTATTATTGGTAGAAATACGAATAACAATGCACTGTGATGCAATAATGTATTGTTTCATTGCGGAGGCCTTCTCTCTCGGTGGTCAGTTTATTTAATCCAAAACAATGATTGAATATTGTCTCATTACAACAATCCCTGGCTTCTGATAGATTGTCGTAACTCTTTGTTGGCTTCAGATGCCCATGCGCAGAAGTGCCAATTTTGCTCCTACAAAAAATGCTTTGCGTTTTAATATATAGGATTACTAGGTGATATGCCTGGCGTTGCTCTGTCTGTTTATTTGATGAAATTTTGATTGCGTTTCCCTTTCGCCATCTCTTGAGGAAACAAACATAAATCAAGATATATTATATTTACCCTTACCCCCTCCCTTTGGGGACATGTAAACCTTACTCTGAACCTTACGAACATATGGCGCGAAAATGAGCTCGATCGGTTAAGTGGTTCAAAAGTTTTTAGAACATTTACAGATGCACCCTGAACCTGAATTTTTAAAGATATTTTTTAATAGAGAATATTAAATGATTTGAACAAAAGAGGATTTTTGTAAAAGTAACTGTGGTATGAATTAGTGTATATTTTATTAAAAACTAAAATATAGAAAAAAGCATGCCATGACAATTAACATGAAAATTTTTTTAAACCCTCAAATAAACAGATCAAATTGCACACTTGGGTGAAAAAAATTTAATCTGTTTATGGTGTTCTTTACATACAGTTTAAAACTTAAACGAAGTCAAAAACGCAATAATGAACAAAAAAAAAAAAAAAAATTTCTATCCATATCGGATTCGAACTCTGCCATTCGAGGCAGCCGCTATCGCTTATTATTGTCAGGAGAGAGCCCGTGACGAGCACATCCCCGGCGTATACCTGCTATCTTATTTTCATTAAGAAGGGACAGGTCCATTCTAATCTGCCATGACTCCTAGTACAAGTACCTGATTATGCAACCAATCAACATTCGCTAAGCTCAGCCCCTACGGAGCAGGTAAAAATCTTTTTGTACCCAACTGTACATCTGATAAAATCAATAAATAAAATACACCTGCTGGATGCTTTTGAAAGCATTGCTATCCAACAATCTGATAGAAATTTAATACTTAACCTAGATAGAGGCCCGATTATTGATTCACCTCTAATTCGATGGGTGACCCAAGTAACCAATCAGAAAATGATTTTTTGTTTTTCTTTTATTGGTTGTTGTTCCTTATTCATACTCGGCTGTTTCTAGACACAGGCGATTCTGTTTCCGTGAGGTGCTCCTGGGCTGCTGAATGATGGAAGCAATTGCTTCCGAAAAGTACTTCCAGTATCAGGTATATTTTTTATTTTCAATCTATAATCGTTGTGGTGAAAGTTTTAGTTCTAGGTTTTGCATTACAATTATCCACATTTGTTTTTATTATCTAATTAAACTTGTTTCAAGACTGCATTTATTTGTGATCTTTAAGTAATGTAATTAGCATTATCAGTTATGATCTGTTTAAATTTAAGGGAAAAAAAATAAATTTTTTTACCAAAATTTACTCTAAATTTGGGGATGCAACATATAGTCAAGAATATACGGTACATGTATTTATAAAATTGGATTAAGATAATTGAGGATTGAGAAAGTCTTGGTTGTTTATGGAAGTTGTTACAAAGAATGAAAAAGACTAATATCCTTAGGGAATGGCCAAGGAATTATTTACTGATGGGGTGGGGGGGGGGGGGAGGTAGCATTATTAATGTTGAATTTTTGCCTAGCATATCAGGCATGTATAGTGTTGCCATTCTCCCCAAGATGTGCTTTCTGATATTCTTAGCATTGCAGTTTTCTCCTCAGAAAATTTTATCAGGTGGGTAAAAAGATAAACCAGCCAGGCAGACAACATTAAAAATGAATAAAACATTATGGTGTTGTACAGCTTTTCGTATATTCAGCCAGGTGGTTACCAAAATCGGCTGGGCGGCTTGCCCCTTCAAAAGGGCCTGGAGAGAACCCTTCAATGTAACGGATAAATTAGATTGTGTAAGGTATAGGTTGTGTGTGGATTATCCTTAAAGGTTAAGAGGAAGCATTACTACAAATGGTGGTGGTGGAGAAAACAACCACTTAAGTTGAGACCACCGTCTATAGATATTCATGGTCATCGAGCTTCGGCCATTTTCCATTGTTTCGAGAAGCTAAGGAAAACTGATCACGCCAGGTGCCGCATAGAT
Organism: Rhysida immarginata; assembly: GCA_023313115.1. NCBI lineage: Eukaryota > Metazoa > Arthropoda > Chilopoda > Scolopendromorpha > Scolopendridae > Rhysida > Rhysida immarginata. Next base: position 707,844 of record JAHWFO010076664.1, on the reverse strand, counting down.
CGCACTATTCCCAACCGCAACCTGTGATAGATTTTTATTGAAACTGAATACGAAAGTAAAGTTTGTCTGCCGATAGGGTGGCGCTACAGGCGCAGTTGGGCAGATTGTACATGCAGCGCCACTTTTCAATAGTTCCCGCCCTACTGGTAGCTAGAAACTTTAGCTTCATTTTAACGTTGGAGCTCGATGACCATGAATATCTATAGACCGTGGTTGAGACCGATCAGGCAGAGTATTGTTACATCACCTACGATAGGGTATTGTTGATCATATTTCTATCAATAATAAGCACGACATAGTCCCTACCATAGGTGATGTAACAATGTATGATTTTTCCGCGAGCAGGCTTTCTCTCTAGGCGGTATTGTTTTGTCTGCCTGAAACAACAATGGAAATCAGCTAAATGAACAGGTCGTTAGCATCCAGTAAGTCGTGTCCTAATTATCGTGGTTACATTTTCCCACCAGATGGAGATAGTAGAGCTATTAGCGATAGGCACTTTACTTTCGACCCACTTTACTTTCGACCCAATCTTTTCCGATTACCAAAAATAACTTTTCTGCTTTCCATAATCGATGTTCTTGAACAAATAAGGTTCCTTCTACACTAATTAATCATGGGATGATGGCGCAATTAATTAGTATAACTATGAAATATTCAGGGAAGCTGCATTTTTCCGCCATTACAGCTTTTCATGAGATGAGGAATGCCACAATGAGCATGTGCGCCAATGTCGTGCTAGAGAGCTAACACGAACCACAGCCTACACGAACACGGACGAAAATACCCTGTGCTCCGTGATAGGCATTTTGCAACACTGGACATGGTTTGTGCAGGAAGTGACATCAGATTTTTAGCAACACGACACGCTTAACACGACTAGCACGGAGTTTTTGAATGTAGCTAGTGATTACTTGCACGTTTATGATTTGTATTGTTTTAGAGCTAACAATGTCCCTTAACAATGTTATCCCACCATTACAGATTTTCATGAGAGATGAGGAATGCCACAATGAGCTTGCGTGCCAATGTCGTGCTAGATAACTAACACGAACATGGACTTAAAAGGCTCGTGCTAGGCATTTTGCAACACAGGACACAGTTCGTGCAGGAAGTGACATCAGATTTTAGCAACACGACACGCTTAACACTACTAACACGGAGTGTTTGAATGTAGCTACTGTTTCCCATTGATACTTAGGACGACACCTTTATCTGAGCTCGTCTGTAACATTGCGGAGCTCACCAAGAAGGGTTTCCTGTGCTTTCCTCTTATTGATAGAATTAAAGGAAGCATGTAATGAAATTAATATTCTAAGCCTTCAGAACAATAATTAACCAGTCACATTTATTTTCATTCATAAATTATTTTGAAGTTCTCGTGTTAAAGCGATAGTCGGCGATTCCTTCAAGCCCATTCTTCTCCAAGGTGTTGCGGTGTCATAGAATGCTCTATCGCGCTATTGGTCAGCATTTCGTTATACTCTTATTAAAATGAAATTACTGTAATTGTTTACACATTTCGTTAATAAATTTATAAACATTTCATTAAACATAAAAAAATAATTTAGAGGTTTATATAAATAATAAAACTATCAAAATTGCTATCTAAGATACTATTGGACACTAAAACTAAGTAAACTAAGTAGTTCGATCCTTTTGTAGACCCTAGAAGTTTGCGGCCTAAAGTGAATTGTGGCCTTTAAACTGGTTTTTTTTTTTTTTTCCACCGTCAAATTTGCGGCTGCGGCCTAAAGTGAGTGCGGCCAATATTCGAAAAAATACAGTTGTCATTTGGGGTCTGGACATGAAAAGAAATTTTGTATTAAGCAAATCTTCTTATTAACAGCGTTCATAATATCATAGTTCTACTGTACTTGTTTAATAAGTCAAAAGGTTAAAATGTAGTAGTAATTTTGAGATATCGTGATGTTGAAAGTTGAGCTCCTACCCCGCTTGCTGTGTATTCATAATTTAGAGCTATTTGGCAGCAAAAGTCTCGATTCATTATTCTTGTGGATTTAAACTGGTGGTAGCAAATTCACCTCTGACTTGTAATACAAGGAAATATCTTGAAAATATTGACCTTATACTAAAATATTGCATTAACAGCATGGGGAAAATATATTAAATTGCTAAATTAATTTGATTTAAGACTTAAATTATCTCTGGTCCTTTTTCAAATGTAACAAATTACTGTAAATTTAGAAACTTATAAATCTATCCCAGATGTGTGGGAATGGGAATAAATAAAATGGAATAGAATATGGCAATTTGAAACTGAAAGGATCGATAGCATAAGTAGGGAAGAGTAAGCGCAATAACCATTAGGCTAATATACAGGATGATTCAAAATGATGTACAAACTTTAGGGGAGGTAGAATGGGCTATTCTAAGCAAAATGTTCTATGAACATGGGTCAGAATTTGAATGATAACAGATGTGAACTGAAATAAAAATGCTGCCATCAAGATCAAGAAGTTAACCTAGGATGATGAAATTTGGGGTAATAATTGGGTACATGCAACTGTGCATACCATTAAAATTTGATGGAATTCCAATGAATATTTTCAGATTTAGTATTCTCACGATGTTGAATGCGTAACTTGGAAACTTCTCATTGGAATTAGATCAAATTTTAATGGTATACACAATTTTATGTACCCTATTATTCCCCAAATTTCATTAATCTAGGTGTTACAGAACCGGAGTTATTAACTTGTTGATCTTGGTGGCAGCATTTTTATTTCTGTTCATGTTTTTGTTCGAATTTGGAACCACGTTCATAGGAACTTCTTTGCTCAGAATCTCCCATACTACCTCCCCAAAAAGTTTGTAAACAGTTGTTTTGAATCTCCCTGTATACAGTTTACATTAATTTTTACAGTTCTTTTTGCACTCTTCATTCTAGTATTTGGAAGATTGTTTGGTTAGTGTAAGTTTTCTCACAGCTTTTGCAGTTAATTTTATACATGCATTAATTTTAAATTTAAATGTGGTTAGTCTCCTTTTAATGGGGAAAAATCGTAAAATTAAAATTCAATAAAAACAAAAAAATAGTCACCAATCTTGAAAAACTATGAAGAAACTTGTGAGATGGAAGAAAACTTAAAACGATGTAGTCTATTGAAGAGTTGTTGATAGTAGAAATAAATTTAGTCTATTGAGGATGTAGATGAAGCCTTGTGAAGATAATGTTGATAGGGGAAAACGATAATCTTGAAGGAAGTGTTGGTTTTGAAATAGACGAAATTTTGAAGAGGGTGATCCAAATATTTGGGATAAAATTTATGTAAAACGTTTTCGAGAAATTTGTTTTTATTCCGTCATCATGAGTAGGATAAAACATTTTTGAATGGTGAAAACAGTTGAAAAAAGTATTTAACAATTCATAAGAAAAAGAATTGATATAAAGATGAAGCTAAGTTGGTTATAACTGTTGGTTATGATTGTTGGCTATTGTTGTTAAAAGTAGTGTCCATTTATTGTTTCTCTATTGATGGCTTGGCTAAATTTTTGTTATTTGTAATGATATTTATTGTTTCTTTAATCTTTTTTAAAGGAGACTAACCACATTTAAATTTAAAATTAATCATTTTAACTCCTTAGATCAATAGTATTTATACATGCATGGTGGTCTCCCTTTTTGTTCAGAGTTTAATGTTAATGGAAAGAAAATTTTATATTCTGGGACTATTTCATGATAAACTGAGAAATAGTTTTATTTTAAAAGTTTACTTGTAAGGAATGGTAAGGGAGAATCTTATTTTTTTGTAGGAGATTTTGACTATTAAAAATTGTATTGTGGTATAATTCGCTTAATACGTCATCCAGGGAGACAAGATTTTACTTTGTAATATCCGAACTTTGTACAATCCAAAGAATGTATATTTTGCATTTACATTTGCTGCTGCATGTACATTATATGCTGTAATAAATTTGGCAAGTTTATGATAAAAACAAATTTTAAACTACTATTTTTTCAAATATTGGCTGCATTCACTTAAGGTCGCAGTTGCAAATTTGACGGAATGAAAAAATAACTGTTTAAAGGCTGCAATTCATTTTAAGTCGCAAACCTCTTGGGTCTAAAAAAAATGTCTAACTACTTCGTTTTAGCATCCCATAGTATCTTAAATATTATTTATATTGCCATCTAAATTTGTTTATATTTTTAATGAAACTTTTATAAATTTATTTTGTGACACCCCTCCCCCTCTTATGTTTCAACAACTAGTGTCGGGTGAGACGGGCGTCAAGGGTTCGGGGCTGATACCACGGGGGTGTGAATCTTAAAATTAAAGTGATACCTCTTCAGCAACTGATCAATTAAAATTACAAAATGACTTTTTATTTCTCATCAAGGACTTAAATATTCATCTTGGAGCAATCTACATATGCATAGTCAAATGTATGTTAATCTATACAGTGCATGGACTCTAATCTTTATCTTAATATAGTAACATCAGTAGAGGGCTCTCTCCGAACTTAAGAAACTATATTACTAATTAACTCTTATTATCCATAACATTAGCGCAATAAACAACATATGCCAGATTCTGCAACTAATATCTATGTGCATCCGTTCAAACACACCTGAGATATACAGGCCGGTCCTAATACAGGGATAACGCTACTATGCCATTTTTTCACTAACACACCGGAAGTGCTTATTCTACCCATAAAATGGACGCATACCTGCGTCGCATGGACCTTTTGATTAAATAACGCATAAGAGGAGGTCCGTAGTAACCTCTTGTCAGCACTCCAGCGTGTTTGTGGCTCAATATAGCAGCATTAAACGCACTTCGGGGACGTGGTCAATTAACTTTTGCTCTGCAAGAGCGACAGGCACTCCCACGAGGACACAAAGTGCAACTCCCTGTGAAATAATATTTGGATCACGTACTCCTGCTTATACCTGACATCAAGTTTAGTTGCATCATCACGACCTCTTCATAATATTAATCATGCATGCTATGCAAGTACTGTAATTCATTATCTATAATACAGACATAGTATAACATTATTATAACTAAGACAGCGCAACCTCATTACTAAATGTTTCTTTAATGTTCAATTACGCAGTTTCTTACTATGTTATAACCACAGTCTCCGTGATATACGAACACTGTTCCTGTTAAAGTTTACGTATTTTGCTTTATTTTTGCTAACTAAAGTTGTACTATTTCTTCTCGTCAATCAGCAGACTTTCTTGGCACACAACACAGAACGAACTTGCCCGCAAATGTCATCTGAATTGCTCGCTGTCTTCAGTGATGTCGAAATTCAATCTCCGGTCGAACGTGATGACCAATCGGAAGTAACAGCATCGAAAATCCCAACAAACTTGGATTACTTTCTTTTTTGATTAAAATTGGGTACCGTACTTTAGTACATTATGATAATCGAATTCATTTGCAATTGCCGACTGAGAATAAACTAACAAAACATCTCTTGAACTTTCCGGCGTTCCCACCATTTTTGTGACCTTTTTCCTTTTCGTCCATTCGCAGCGGTTGCTCACAGCCAAAAAAAAAAAATATCCGAACTTAAAAATGCAAGAAAACCCAACAATACAAAAAAAATCAGATCGCACAGCTTCTCGGAAAAGATCCCAGAAACAATGCTTTCTCGGTAACAATGGCGATTCCTGTTGCAAGAACATTGTCGCAAACAGCAATCGCCAACAATTACTTAAAATAACCACAGCTTTTTAAAAATTAACGAAATCAAACATCTTAAAATATATTATTTCTGAATAATAAAATAAATATTAACACAATTAAACATCAGACAAGAGAAATAAAGAGAAACAATTCTTACAAAAGTATAAAAAAAAAACTACCCATAGTTTTATAACTAAAATCAGACAAACCCCTACACGTTCTCCGCCAGACCCATGTGACACTCACTGACATGAAATGTCACAATTGAATGAAATGTGTAAATAATTGTAGTAATCTCATTTTAATGAATGGGTGTAACTTTTATTTCTTCGCAGCAGCCATGGCTCTTATCAACGAACTGCTGACCAATGGCGCGATAGAGCATTCTATGACATCACAACGTCTTTGAGTAGAGTGGGCTGCAGGAATCACCGATAATGGCTTTAACACTAGAAGTGCATAATTTATGAAGGAAAATGTGACCGGTTAATTATTGTTCTGAAGGGTTAGAATATTAATTTCACTGTTAGAGATTGAACAAAGGTTGGTTAATTTAAAGCCATGAACTCAGATCCACCGTTTTTATTGGATAACTTTTACCGATCTGCGATCTATTTACCTTTTTAAAATAAGATGTAACTATAGAGATAAGAAGCAAATATAAGAGACAATAGATATAATAAGGATAGATGTATTGGCTGTTGACCAAAATTTATTTCACATTTTAATCCACAACTGTGAAATCGGGAGCATTATTGTTTTTTTTTTCTTTTGAGAAGAGAAAGAAATTCAACTCTATTTATCGTACAAGTCAATTGTACTTATTATACAAAACTAACTTTGATCTGATGAATTTCAAACTAAAGCTAGCACAAAATATTTAATATACTGGTGCATTACAGTACATCATACAGTTTATACAATATACATACATTAATTTGCTTGTTTTCCTCAATTTCCTATCTGCTTTTCCTGACTGATTTTCTTGTCCCAAAAGTTAACTTGGAGGGGGGGGGGTGGTTTTGTGAAAATGTCAGTTACAAATTACTTGATTACCACCTTCCACTTTCGTAGAAGCGTTCTCATGTGGAGGGGGGGGGGGAGATAGCGTGCACTAATGTTTACTCTCTCACTCTGCCTCCACAAAGAGCTATAAACTTGTCGAAAGCTTATCTGCAATTCAACTGAGTGTTTTCAGTTGTTCCCACCAGAGGGCTCTGTGGAAGTCGACCTATTAGAAGACGATGTTGCCTGTCAACCAGTCAGACTTAAGACTGAGTTGCACGTGACATAACTGCCTTTGAATCCTACCTGCATGCAGTTTGCAACAGCAATTAGCATATAAATTAAGGTAATTGGTCAAATGCAGGTATTCGCAGTGAAAGATACCAATCTGCCCTCTGGTGTTCCGTGGCGAAACAAATGAGAGTGGTACATGTATTCGATAGTGAAAAGCAGCACGTGTAATAATCGTTGTTGTAAGATTTGTTAAACAGTTTTTTTTTTGCGAACTTATTTTTCGTGCACCTGAGATTAAATGGTATAAACATAGACGGGTGGCCAGGTCAGCATTAATGGGGGGGGGGATTTATAAATGCCCAACAGGGTAATCTCAAAACAGTCAATGAGTATGCATGCAGGTTAGAGTTGCTATGGAAAAGCCTAGTTCACAAGATGCCAGGGTGGTCCAACAAACATGAAGAGTTGGTCTTGGATTGTTTTTTGGAAACCACCCTTCCTAACCATAGGATATTTCTGGCCCAAAACCAACCTCAGACATTTAAAGAGGCGATTAAGCTGGCTAATAGGTCTGAGGATTTGTATTTTGGCTCTTCTCGTTTAACTTGTAATGTAGCTGAATCTATTGACATTCCTGTTAATAAAGAATTTGAAGGCATGAGGGCAGCAATTAAGCTTTCCCTTCAATTACATGAAAGGGAAAAATTATTGGATGCTCGTGACAAACTCATTCAAGGGTTGTCGGATCAACTGGCAGACATTAAAAAAGAATTGAATAGGTTTAAAAACAGAAGTCAACCTAGAAAAGATACTGTCTTGTTACAATTGTAATAACATTTCTTTCGAATGTGGAGAGCTTAGTTTTGAAGATTTAGAATTAGCTAATTTAACGAGTGAACAAAAAAGTCATATCCTAGATATTTTGTAAATTTTATCTGGATGCATAGGTCAGGCTATTAGAGTAGTTAATAGAGTTATAGGTTATGAGGTGGACTTCAACATTAATAAATCTAAACCAGTCTTAGTAAGATAGTACCCTATTCTTCAGATATATCTTTCTAAGCTTAAAAAATAAATTTTTGATTACCTTGGAGCTGGAATTATTGAGCCAACAACATTCAGATGGAATTCTCCTCTGCATGTTACTAAAGGGAATGGTGACATTCTTATAACCCTTGACCTTCGAAAAAATTCAAGAGTTTCTTCAGCAGCTTCATGGTCAAAAATATTTTTCAGTGCTGGACTTACATAGTAGGTTTTATCAGATTCCCATGGCATCTCACTTAACGGGCAACTGACATCAAAAATAACAGTGACATTAAAAACGTTGTTTTAAGTAAAGTAATAATTCGAAGTAAGAAGTTTAATTATAACTGGTTCTTTTAGTTTGATTGGTTTGGCTTTTTAATAAATAAAGGCTAAAATAGCGTGTTTTGTGCACCCATGAAAACGCGATCTTCGCTTTTAAAATCAGGGGCAGGTTCATGACATCGTTTGCGTCAAACATCCGTTAGATCTCATACAGTCACAGTGCATCTCAAAGGCAAAGGGTTGACTTTGCGTGCATCTCACAATAATATAATGGATGATCCTTCGGAAATAATAATTTTGGAACATTTAATCTAAATCCACATGAATGTGATCCTCTTTCAACAAGACTAGAAGCAAGTAGCCAGAATAGCGATGAGAAAGAAGCATTCTTTCACGATAGTGAAGAATCGTCCATCGATAACGGTAGCAGTGATCATGAAACTGGTTCTGATCTTGATTCTGCTGATGCTGAAGTACAAAATCCTGATTTATGGTAAATATTAAAATATTCTATTTTGTACTGAACTACGTAGACTGGTATTACAGGTTTAATAAAATTTGCTTTGCTTAACCCTAATAGGTGTGTGTGGGCTCTGTCATTCCATGCCGAAACTCGAAGAATGCGCTTGTTTGCTGTACTATAGAAATAATTAGAGAAAAATTAAAAACCTATCAGCAAAAGTGCATAACACTGACAGCCGATTTCAGTGTAGCGTGTTTGAATTGTGCTGTAATTGAAACTGCTTGGCATGATTATTTAGAAGCAAAAAGCCCAATTGACGACATTCCTGAAAGCGAGTAAGTATTCCTTTCACTGAATATATTTGTCTTCATTTTATTAATATTATGTATTTTCATACATCTGTCAATCATCATTGAATTAAGGTATTATCAGTAATTAAAAGATCTGTATTATAAAAGGAATAAAATAGATTCGTATACAGTTTTATAATTGACCAAGTTAAATATTTAGTAATGTAATAAAGTTATAAAATTTTTATTGTAGGTAGTATAAATAACACAATTTTTATATATTGCATTTTCATTGGACTAATGATGATCTTATATTTTTATAACTAAAGAATTAATGCTTTATCACATTTCAGTTTTATCAATTATCTTTATTATGACACAGATACTAAAAATATACTTTATATTTAGTCTGTATGACTAATATAATAGCATTTTATTTCAGAAAGTTTATTACTACTCCACATCACTGAATATTTTTTTTTTATTCTTGCTTGTATTATAAAATTTAGTATTTAATCTAATTTCATTTTTTTTTCCAGTTACTATTGGTACATTTCCTACAGGCAGTTTACAAGATGGATCTGGCATTATTTGGGAAAAAGGAACCAGAAACCCATTCCATGTGTTGACAGCTATCAGACGTTATCTTCTTTGACAGATAATTACAAAGGGTTTGAATGGGCAAATCCTTTATAACATTGTTTTATGTAATGAATCAAGAAAATATACAAAATATAGCACCGCTGAAATTTAAAGATACTGTACTTCACATTTTAATACTGTAATTTACATGATTTATAATTTCATTTATTAAATCTTGTTACATGCTTAGAAATTGTGTTAATTGCGTTTTACATCTTTTTTATTACTGAGTAAGTGGCGATTGTCGAATTCCCTCCGAAGGCTGACGTGTAACTGATCTGTGCACAATCAAACTTTCATAAGTTCCTTGATGTAGCCTAAAAAATTAACTGTTTACACCCACCACTTGTATTTAAAAATTTATTAAAAAAAAAAAAAAAAGTGAAAAAACTATTTTAGTGATCATAAAATTTACTTATTATTGATGATAATTCTAGTAAATCAAAATTATACAAAGAAGTAAAACTTGGGCAAATGTCCACAAATGAAACTAAGAATAAAGAGGTATGTTGATAATCGTAATTAAGTATAAAGAAGGGCTCTTTTACCACAACAAAAGTAATGAAGAAAATAACAAAAACAAAGTTTTTTATTTTTCTGTTATTTTTGTTTTTATTTTCTTTATTACTTTTGCTGTGGTAAAAGAGCCCTTTTTTACACTTAATTTACTTATATTTTTATACAATTTGATCACTTTTTAATATAATACTTCTATTGCTTTAAATTTTTTGAGCATCTGTATTTAGCATTTACTTTATACGAGGGTCATTTTTAAAGAACAGTTTCTTAAAAAAAACTGCCATATAAATTTAAAAAATTTTTTCATTACCAGAATCTATTTACATATTAATCCAAAATCATTTTCACATACATGAAATATTCGGCATCCTTGCAATACATTAAGCCACTACAACTAAACTGCTTTAAACCAATAAAATTAATGTAATTCGAAGTCAACTTCTTGCTTGAACAGATTAATTTCACTGGTTTAATGTTTTGGAAAGAGGCCGAACATTATTCACCTAAGTGAAAACTTTTTTTTAAAGAGGTGTACCTTAAATTCACTAACCTATCAAAAGTCATGGGACGCCATCACTTTAAAGAAAGAAAGAAACATCTTCTACACCTCCTAGAAAGAAAGCCAAACAACTGAAACTTCATATATTGTTACATCACAAGTCTACCAAATTTAAGGCTTATCATTGGTAGAAATACGGTTAACAAGGGTCGAAATATGATGTAACAATGTTTGACGTTTCAGTTTTTTGACTTTATTTCTAGAAGGTTTTGCTACAGTCCTTGCTTTATGGCAAGGTGCGTTACCGTGCTGAAACAGAAAAGGGCCATTGCCAAAGTGCTGTCAGAGATGGGAGTGCTGCGTTGTCCAGAATGTCTTGGTAACGCTCTGCATTTAGGTGTCCGTCCACAGAAACGATTGCACCCAAACCATACCATAAAAAGCACTCCCACACTATCAGACTCTCCGCCGAACTTCACCGTGAGCACAACACAGCAGATAACGTTTGCCATACCCAAACCCGTCCATCTGATTGCCAGATGTGTAGCAGGACTCGTCACTCCATTCAACCATTCGCCGTTGATCCAGAGTCCAATGTTGCTCTTGCACCATTGCAATCTCCTTGCTGCATTGCTGGTGCTGATGTGAGGTTTGTGAGCTACCACTCTGCCATAAAAACCATTGCATGCAGTTCCCTGCGAACAGTCAGGGTACTCAGTTGTTCCCGTTGACTCTGAACGATCCTGTTAGTCCAAGCGGTGTGTGACTGTTTGCAGTGACCACTTTACGAATAGCCCTTTGGTCTCCGGCTGACATGATCTTGGGTCTTCCAGTCCTAGGCAGAACACTTGTGGTGCCTTTCTCTTTCCATGCCTGGATTACGTTGTGAATGGTCGATTTCGGGATGTTTAGTAGGGTTGACGTCTCTAACAGTTTTGCCTGCGAGATGGCACCCAACAATTGTACCTCTTTGGAAGTCTGAAAGCTGTTTACTTTGAGACATTCTTACAGCATTTATGTAAGCATCATCTCATAATAGCATACTACGTTATGTAGTGCTGGGAAGAATGCCAACAGTGAAATTGCAAAGGGGTTGTCCCATGACTTTTGATAGGGTAGTGTATTTTTCCAGTTTCCAAGTTTATTTAAGCACTTGTCATAGCACTCAATGTACTTCTGCATGATCACTTCATAAAAGCTGCTGCCTGTGAAGAAAGTCATGCAGTTTTCACTTGTTCATCGTCGCTGAAAACAGCCTGCCGATGATCTCCTTCAGATCCAGGAACAGGTGGTAGCCAGTAGATGCGTGGTCCGGATTGTAAGGCAGGTGTCAAGTTGTTCCCAACTAATCAGATTTGTTTGGGAACAACTTCACCGCCCGCCTTACAGTCCGGACCACGCATCCACTGGCTACCACTTGCTCTGGAATCTAAAGGAGTTCATCTGCGGCCTGCATTTCAGCGACGAGAAAAAATCTTCAAACAAACTTGGGAAAGAAAGTGCTTAAACTTTTGAAAATATATATAGTAGTTTTTATTACAAAATGGTTTTTTAAAAATGACCCTCCTACATCAGTTGCTTTCTTTATTAATCTTAGTTAGCTATATCAAACTGAAAATACAAATCAAACTTTATCATAAGTGCATCCTTTTCTAACAGGCCTTACAACAGGTTCATTTTTATATTTTGGATATGAAATTCTCCATCTCAGTTGAGAAGTTTTGTTATGTATTGAATGTTCTCAGAGACCATTTTCATTGAAATGTAAAGCTGATAGAAGCATTCTAATGAATAAGGAAAAAAATTAGTTTACCAATTTGAATACTTAATTATCTGGTTATTCATTCATGACAGTTTACCTGTAGTTAGTGTTGACAGTTTACCTTGCTTGCATTCCATCATAAAAGTAATGAATGTTTTTTAGAGCAAACTGCAGGATGGTGCTATGAAATGCTTACAAACATGTCTGTTCGTGTGGTGATAGTTGTCCAATATCTCTCAAAAAATAAGGATTTGTGGCTATTAATGTTAACTCCTTGTATGCTTTAGAGCCTAAAAAATAATATTTATAATAACGTTAATAGTTCACAAAAATCAGTTAGGTATGGAGAATAAGCACAATAATTATAAGTTAGGCAATTTACCTTCTTTAAACCACTTTCTTTCTTCAAGATCGCCATGAGCACATGAAGGGAAAAGTTCCCTGTGTCCCTCATGAACATTCTTGACATGGTTCAGCATTGATAACCATTTTTCCTTTACTGGTTCTTTATTACCAGAACTTGTGGCTGCACAGTAGTAAATGTGTCTATTTAATGTTTGCTGCCACTCTGCAATCAATTCGCATCCCTTCTTTTGGAAGTGCTTTTAATTTTCTTCAAGCCTAAAAGATACATGCACTGATTTTTGTACTCGACAATAGGAATCTGCTGTGCATCTTAATTTAAATTGTAGATTGAAGAGTATTATGTATTGATTGGTTTGATATCTGGCATGTTGCAAAAGGTAATGATTAATATCTGGTTTCTGCTCTTTACAAAACTTTTTAATCTGAACATGTCTGTCAGTGATGATATCTTTATGTTCAAATTCTTTGATTCAAGGAATTCTAACACTTGCTTGAACCCTTCTAATTCCATGGCAAAAGAACCATGAAAGTGAAATATATTAAAACAATGATAGTATGTATTGACAAATAAATTTTTATCATTTTATAAAATATCAGAACTACTACTGGACATACAGAATTTTTTTCTGCCACATCCATTAATAAGTACCAAACTGGGCAGTATGGCCAGGAGAACAACATCTAGCATCACCTGCTAATTTAAGATTCTTCTGCTGTCTCTCCGAAATTAATTTTTCTTGGTATGCCTGCCAAACCATTTTCACAGCTGGTATCAATACCATCTTTTGGGCCGGCCAGGTGGCCGAGAGGGATAGGGATAGGCTTTCTAGTTCTCGAGTTCGCCTGGTCGTGGGTTCGAATCCGCCATGGGCATGGATGTTTGTGTTTGTCTCGGGCTGCGTACAGATATTACTTGTGTAAAAGGTGCAAAATGACCTTAGTAGTCGATGCCTTAATTTCTAGAACCCCCCCCCCCCCCACCTTCTGGATTCAGTAATAAGTTCTCTCAGACATTACTTGAACATTCGCATGAGAGAAAAATTTTAACATTTTGTTACAACCACTGAACAGAATGGCAGCAGCAATGATAACATTTCCTGACAGAAAAGAATGCAATTTAGGTTGGCTTTCCCATATAAATATACAAGAGCTGTTCGCAATGCACGTAGTTGTAATCTGTACTAATGCCCCATGCGAGGAAGAAATTTTTATATCTGACTTGGATCCACATTTCGTGCAATTTTCAAAAAAGATTTTCAACTGTGATTCGTAAACTAAAAACTTTTTTTCAAAGTTGGATGTTCCATTTGAATTTAATGCACTACAAAGAATGAATATTTTTTTTTTTTTTTTTTTAGATGTACTGTAATTTCACGCGGATAGTCTGCGGACTATCTGTATTTTTTTCATCTGAAAAATGGCTCTGCGGATTATCTGAGAGGCGGGTTATCTGGGAACAAATTTTTCCAAATTGCAATAAATAATAAACCCATAAAGTGACGTCCGCAAGATGGCGGCAGCCGTGAGTAACATAAATAGATGAGAAGTTTACAAAATAATATATTTCGCAAATTTACCCATTTATTTCTGATAGTAATTTATGAAGTACAGTGCTCCATCTATATAATGACAATGTCGGGACAAATCCACTTTTTATAACTAGTTGCCGTTATGTAGACAGAGCATAGGAAATTTCACACTCGCGGATGTTTAAAAGACATTTTCCGATTTTCAAATGTTTATGAATAAATTGGCATCTATGATTTTACATCCTATGTAGTCTATTAAATGCTTTAGAATAAGATTTAAGTCAAAAATCTGTTTATTTTGAAGAAAAAAAAATTAGTAAATAACAATACTTATTTCGATTTCACTAAGTTTGAGTAACATTGACTTACAAGCAGCCGAAATCGCTGTTTTCACGTTTTTTCGTTTCACCTTTTCCCAATTCCGCAATCGGAAAATTATACTGATTATTTAGTTAGTTTAAACCTAGATTATTATATACTCTTCATCAGTAAATAAGAAATTAATTAGTTTAAACTAATTTATTAGAACTTTATCTAAATATTTATAAATAAATTGAATTCGGATGAGTTATTTCAGAAAATGTTAGGGTTGGAAAGCTTCGGAGGTAAAAGGCAATCGCGTGGCTTAGAGATTTTCCCTTCGCTTACACTTTAAAAAAAAATTGGAAATTTTCAACTGCAGGCAAATGAACACTTGGGTAGAGATTGTACTGTATTTGTGATATAAACAGATGTACAAAAAAGATAAACAGTTAAATCACCGATTGAGCTTTCGTACACATTTTTTCTGAACTACCTCAGTCACATGATTCCCGATCTTTTTGCTTGGAAATCCGTATGAACGTTTGTTAACGATTGATCACTGACGAATGTGATTTTATTATTAACTATTAATAAAACTTATGCAATAAAAACTTAACCGTAGCCACCGATGACTTGTCCTTCTTATCGAGGCTTTCAAGATTGAAGGCTTCGTCAGGCCATAGAAACCTTTACGTATTTGGTGGCTACGGCGAGGGTTCTCCCTCTTCCCTGGCCTCGTTCTTATCGATGGCTGCGGCCTAGCATTTTCCCGTTGTATTTTTTTCAACCTCATAATTATGGTCGAAAATTAAAGTGATTGTCAGTTGCTGTTATGAAAGATACAATATCAGTTTCACAGAATAATCCTTGTCAGAGAGTTGAGAGAAAAAAAGAGCACTTTCATTCAGAAGCTTGTACTTGTCACGGGAGATGCATTCCCGTGGAGCTGTTTACTTTAGCATAATCCAAGTGTAATCCATGAAGCGAAATCATTAAACAAATGCTGAAGTAAAATTGTAAAATTGCCAACACATCGGGGCATTATCCATAATGAAAGCAAGCAAATTTTGTTCTCATCACAGCTTAATAAATTTTATTGATGCTTATTTCTGTAGATAAAAACATGATGGCCTTTGAATTGATGATTTTAAATTAACGAGTCTTTGTTCAATCTTTTTCTATCATTGAAATTAATATTCTAACCCCTTGGAACAATAATTAACCAGTGACATAACTTTTTATTCATAATAAAAAAAAGTGTTAAAAAGTTAATGTCGGCGATTCGCTCAGCCAGAATTCACTGTACTTGGCAGTTACGATTAGTTGAAGATGTTATGTCATTGAAGCTCTCTATCGCTATTGGTCTACACCTAGCAGTGAGTGTGTTGATAGAACCATGGCCACTGCTGAATAAATAAGGAGTTGCGCTCGTTCATTAAAATAAGATTACTGTAGTTATTTACACATTTAATTAATAAATTTATAAAAATTTCAGTAAATATATAAAAGTAATGAAAATGGCTGTAAATAATAAAATTACTAGGTAAATTACTATTTAAAATTACTACTTTGAGAAAGGTTTGAAATGAGCGACTTTTTACACGGGCTTGAACTCTCAGATATTCTGCGGATTTTCTGAGAAGCGGACTTTCTGAGAAAATTTTTACAGGAAAGGCGTTTTTTTTTTATCCTGCGGATTATCTGGGAGGCGGACTATCCATGTGAAATTATGGTATATTTACTCAGAGTCCAATTTATTTAATTTGTGACTTTAAGCTTAGCAATAAACTACTGAACTTGTATACACAAACCTCTCTGATGGACTTGTATCGTCATTTTGATTAGCTTCAGAAGTTTTTGTGGACCAATCAGGATCTCCTTCAATGCCATCATCGAAATCATTGTAGTTTTCATCTACTTCGGTAGCTTCCTCGCATGAGATATTAGATCTAAGGAGGTCACATTGTATGCCAATATTTTTTGAATATAGTTTGGATACATTTGTTTGGACAGCTTTGCTTCTAAACTTTTTAGTCACCTGGTGCTTGGATTGAATACCTTTTTCACAGACCCTTTGTAAAAAAAAAAAAAGTGAAATGCCACTTATGAATATATATATACAGGGTTCTCCCCAGGCCCTTTTGAACGGGCGCGCCGCCCGGCTAATTTTGGCGACCGCCCGGCTGAATACACGAAAAACTTCACACAACTGCATAATATATATATAAGCTGGTCAATTTTTATATTCACATAAAATGACATTAATGTACCGGTTCTTCAGCTGGCGAAGAAACTAAATCAGCTGCATGATTTTCTGATTCATCATTTACTGCAGAGACTACTGGAATCAGATTTTTCGATTTCTTCAACGCTACTCTGTTCAGGATTACATTCATTATCTTCTAATTGTTTGTTTATGAGAAACTGTTTCATGACAGGTTTTTTTCTGAGTGTTGTTTGATAATTCCTGTTTTCTAGAGCATTGAAATGTTCATTTGGCACTTCATCAAGTTTAGTCAAACAGAATAAAAATGAAACTTATCTATTTCATGAATAATACAAGTAAAGTACTCCCCCGTTCCCAGTTTCTTTTTTGCACTAGCGATCGTGTCCTTCCCGTTTCAGAAGTTTTGAGAAAACAAAGTCGGGACTACATTTGCATTCAACAGTACTCACCTGGTATAAAACCAATAGATTTTGCTATTGATGGCTTTATGTTAAAGCAGTTATCTGCGAAATGCTTATGTTCATGAACCAACGAGGTGAAATTTTTCCGAATGATGTTCATCAACCACTGCTTTTTTAAAACTTCTTTTGGAAATAAAAAAAAAAAGCCTTATTTCCGCCGACCGAAGAACTTTGGCAACCGTATGCACAACCATTGTACAGTAATTAGTTTTTTAACTGAGCTTCAGCGAAATCGCTAGATGAAAGAATGAAAGTTTTTTGACCAATACCACCTAAAGAGAGCCTGCTCACGGAAAAATCATACATTGTTACATCACCTACAGTAGGGACAATTTCGGGCTTATTGGTAGAAATATGATTAACAATGCCCTACTGAAGGTGATGTAACAAAGTATGTTTTCGTTTTCAGGCTTTGAGTAGAGGTGGTGTTGGTTTGACACAGAAGACGTTGCAGCACAGGCAGTGTCGCATAAATTTGTCGCCCTGATATAAGCTACTCTGGTTGTAGAAAACTTATAATTTTAATAAAAAAAAAATAAAAAAATTCATAAAACCAAATACAGATTTTGAATATATGGAGTCTACTAAACAATTTGCCAATGTGAAATTACAACTTTTGGATACTTTATTTTGTTGTCAGTTGCCTTTTAAGAGAATGTTTTGCTTTTACTACCCCATGGGAAAAATATCAGTTAACTAGAATGGCTCAGGGGATTGGGGGGAAGAATTCTTCCCATCTTTTTCAAGCCTTCATGACTGACATCCCGAGTGAATATCTTGGAGAAGGGGGTCTTTATTTTCCAAGATGTTCTTATTTTGTTATGAGAAAAGTCAAAGCACTCTAGTTAAGAGATTTATCGCAAGATGTTCTGCTACAGTGTATCTTACCACGCAATTCAAAATTATGCCTTATCTAAACTTATTCAGATAGCTAATTCCTTTTTATGACAGCTTTATACAGTTTATTCTCAATTTTCTGCAATAATCTCCTTAATTACTCCAATTTATTTGTTCCCAGTTATCAACTTTACCGCGTTCACCTGTCCAAATTAATGCTTATCTCTGCTAATTTCCCAATTCCTGAGGGTGCAGGTCATCCTCCCTTCCCTCCAGAACAGTAACAAGATAGGACGAATGAGTATATTTAATATCACTTAAAACTAAATTTATTGAACTTAAGAAATTGGATAATACCAGATAACGAATTAATTAAAATAACGAATAGTTAACGGAATAGTAAATTTAGAAGTTCAAATCGGATGATAGATCAAAAGTTATGGACAGAAGAAATCTAGACAAATATGAGTGTGCTTAATTATCTACTATACAATATTTTTGTATGCTTTTGCATGGGGTGATGATTACACAAATTCAGTTAACCTCCCCACTACCTCGATTCAGAAGCTAGTTTTTAGCACAATTTCACAAGTTCCAATTTTATCACGTCTTCCGATCAGTTCTAATAGTACGTTCTAAATTGTATGCAAAATTTGTAAGGTTTTGTTGCTGCTTGCTGCTACTCTCAATCGGGGACGACTCGCTGCACAGGTTTTGCACTGGTCCCATCACTATGCATGAAGGATTCTCCTTGTCCTGGCTCCCACGACGCATGGTTACTCATCCAGCTCTCGTCATGCACTCAGCTGATCCTGTGTTGAGCCGCTACTTCCTCACAGACGCGTGCTGTTTCCTCGCCACAAGGTGTTGCTGGCAGGTTCAATGGTGCTGTTGACATCTGAGTCACAGCCTCCACACGCGTCCCTCCCAAACTGCCTGGCCGCTGGTGTCCGTGCCGTGGGATAGCTGTACGAGGCTGCCACTCATTCTGCTGGAGCCCTAGAGACCTGAGGATGCTGACTAGCTATCTTAGAGTAGGATCTGACCAGTATTCGTTGTTGCAGTCAGTCCTCACGCCCTCCAGATATCGCCACCCACTCCTCTGCCTGGCCTCTGTGCTCCGCGTTAGGCACGGACACCCGTTGCTCAAATCAACATGCTTATGTTGCTCGTCTCCAGGTCGTCATTGCTCAAGCCGCTCGTATACCTTCGTGTCACTGCTGCTGTTGGTTTGTGCTCAGTTCATTAGATTCATACAGCATGGCTCTATTACACTTCGTGCTCGCATTCTCACTGATGAAGACTTCAAGGCAATGGGAACCTAGAGGTGGTCGTCATGAAATGGCGTTCCTTCGGTTGTGCTCAGAGAGAAGCATGCATTCCCACGGCCTGGGATGAGAATCGGCCCCAGATATTTTAGTTAGAGCTATAAGCTCCTACACCATATATGATAAAGGAGTTAAGAGCTCAGAGTTGAGCTAAAAGTTAAAAGATTGAGAGAAGAGAGAGCTAAAGCTCTGTGTACACCTTTTATAGATTTTTCCATCTTTTTGGAAACTTTTTTCCCCTTCATGCTTCCAATTTGTTGGGCTCATTGCTTCCGAGAATCTTCCTCAGAGTTCCCTCTGGATCTGCTCGTTGCCATCACTACTCCCGCTCTTCAGAGTTCCCACAGTCTTTCCCCCTCCTTCCGCCAAAACTGAGGGAAACAAAGAAAACGTGGTCGCTCTAAATAGGCATCACCGACCATGCTAAACTAAATCTAAAATGGTCCGTTCTATTTTGTCAAACTTTACTAATAATAAATGATGTTCTCGAGAATAAGTGGTGGGGTTCTTTTCATCCAATAACACTTCGATTCTGAACAATTAAAACTTTTTTTGTGCTTTAATATTTTATTAATAAATCTGATTAGTTACACAGATGTGCTCTACTTTACAAGCATATCTGTAATAATGGGTTATATGAAGCGTGTTCTAACGAACATGTCATATGACTCGTCACAATTTATTCTGAAACTTTTGAATAACATCTTTATCATTTACAAGCAGTTCTCAAAATTTTCTGTGAACTTGGGCTGATCATTAAGCCATCCAAATGCCACTTTTGTGTAGACCAAATATTTTTGTTTTTTTTGGTTTGTATAGACCAATAAATCTAACAAATTTAACAAAGAAAAACGTGATATTTGAATGGACAGTGGAAAGTGAAAAGGCTTTCCAATTGGTAAAAGAATCTTTAAGTAGTAAACCTATGCTGGTAGCCCCTGATCATAACAGAATTTTTTTGCATACAGCTGCCTCATTTGGGGCCATTGGAGCTGCTTTGCACCTTGTGTATGATTGCTGTATGAAGCAGTGGCATTCTATAGTGCCTAGTTAGGCATGGATTGCACATGCATAAAAATAACGGCAGAAACCACAAGGCAGAAAATGTTCTGATATCAGTTCCTGCTTTCTTCTTGCTGCCCAACAGAAACCTGTTTTTTTCGAGTTGGATTGAGTCATAGCCTACAAATATAAGAGTATTTTCTATCAGACAGAAAGAAGAGAGCAGGAAGTGATGTCAGAACATTCTTGCCTTGTGGTTTCTGCCATTGTTTTTACACATGTGGAATCCATGCCTTAAAGGAAGGGAGTCAACTAAACTACAGCACAGTTGAGAAAGAGGCCTTAGCTTTTATACTAGCAATTAGACATTTCAGAAATATAATATTTCTGTTTCCTGTTAAGATTCTATTGGATCACAAGCCCTTTCATAAAAACCATGAAGATGTGACATTTCATGTCAATTGAGTGTCACGTGGGCCAGGCGGAAACTGCATTGATTGATGCTCTTTTGTTTATGGCACCCGATGATTGTGTGGGTGATTTATTGGAGTAGTTTAGTTTCTTGTATGAAAAGTGTAGTATGTGTTGAGTTAATTTAGTGTCTAAAGGGTTTTATAGTTCTTCATGGTTAATTATTGTTGTGGCGATCGTCGTTGCCATGTTCATTTGCTCAGCAGTGAGGTCGCGATTGTTGGGGAGCTGGCACTTTTTCTGTTAAGATTGAGAAAATGTCTGCCTCCCAACGATTGTCTCTGGTTCAGAGGCAGATTTTGTTTGTATATATAGGGTTTTTTTATAAACTAGTGTTGTTCGAAATGGTCCATAACCCTAAAGGCGATGCTGCTAACGTTTTTTATTGAAGTAATTCATTCGTTATAGTTTAAAAGTTAATATCGAATTATTCCCATGGTTAAACTTTTAATTTTTCTTGGTTCTGTGATCAATATTTTGCGACTCTCGGCGAGATTCGAACACTCTGGCAACATTCACGCTTGGATAAGAGCATCGACCTGCCATTGCAGAAAAACTGCCTGACCGGTCAAGTAAGACGCTAATACATGGCGAGTGCTGCTTTTATTATTCTGCACTGGATAGAACGCCTAGTATGAGTGATTCACATCTAAGCTAAGAATAGACAATTCAATTTGTGAAGTGTGGTGTGGCCAATTGGATGCCTGTAAACCCTCGGTTAAACTGATCTGCCCTGTGAGATTAGTGTGTGCTCTGCTTGCTCTGTAATATTTGGCCCCATTTATTTGAAGCATCGAACTAGGGGCAGGGACTGATCAACATGTTAAAGGTATACAGGGATTGTTATGGTGTAGGTCATGCTTCTGTATGGTTAAGAGAAATGTGGAATTTCGTTATGTAGAAATTGCGCTGCAGCGCGATGAATAGACAGAGTTGAGAGGGGTCTCTCCTCAGCAAGTGTACGCTGCTTGATGTAATAGAATAATTATAGTGTGCTTGCTGAGAGTTATTGTAAAATTAATTATCCCTCGTACCAGGGATATGACTATCACCCCTCCCGCAGGCGAGTTGTTACTCTCATTAGTTAATATCGTAAGAGTGTGTGGGGAGGGGGGGGGGGGGCATGCTACAAAGGGAACAAACTAGCGTCTTCTAAGATGGTCTATAGAGATAGAAGAATATAACCTTATAGTGGAACATAGAAAAAGGGCAGTTCTAGTCTTGTTGGCCATAAAGGAATCAACAAAACTTGGAAAATGATTAATGCTGAATATTATTGGCCTAAGATGCATAAGGACATCTTTGACTATATTAGAAATTGTACAATATGCCAGAGATGCAAACTGCATAAAGGTAGGGCCCCTTTTCAGGAGGGTTTGAAGGCAGTGTACCCCTTTCAGAAAGTCGCTATTGATGTAATTGGTCCTTTGTCAAAGACAGAACAAGGAAATAGGTACGTCGTATTTTTTATAGATGTTTTCACTCGATACCTTGAGACCAAAGCAATACTTGACCAATCGTCTGCAGATAATGGGATTCCCAAAGAACTAATTAGTGACAGGGGAGCCAACTTTACCTCGGAGCTGATGCGTGTGGTCACACAGGATCTAGATATAAATCACTACTTCACCACTGCTTATCGTCCAACTTCCAACAGCCTTGTTGAAAGAATGAACAAAAAACATTGGTGAAACCATAGCCTAATAATAAGTCTGTAAAGTCTCGGTTTCATGTGACCTTTTTTGTATTACGCATGCGCGAAAATCCCTAGCGGCCAGTGAGCTGTTTAAAGCCAGTTTAAATGGTATAGCAATAGCATAGCCTAATAAATCAAAAAATAACTCTTGTCCACAAAATTATTTAATCGACATATACGTATTTCGAACAGAGTTCGACGTATAGAATGCCCATCACGTTCAACAGGACTTTGACGGCCAATTTAAGAACTATTTTCAAGGAAGTTGATGTGACCATCGCATATAAAAATCCGAATATATTGAAGAACTTCTTAGGCAACACCAAAGATAATATTCCACCTTTAACCAACCGGGGATATATGAAATAGCGTGTAGCAAATGTCCGATGGTCTACCGTGGGGCAACTTGCAGGAATGTTCTTACAAGATTTAAAGAGCACAAGGCCAATGCCAGATACGGACGCCCTGAAAAATCTGCAGTAGCTAAGCACATGCTTGAGACGGGACACGAGGTACCACTTAAGGATTGCAGGTTAATTAGAAGTGTAAAGAATCGGAATGCACTTGATGCTTTTGAATCAATGGAAATTGCTAAGAAGAACCCAGATTTATTATTAAACGGAGATGCAGGCCCCATCGGAGATTCAACATTGATAAAATCATTGAAGGTTCTTGGTTGTTAATTTATTTTTCTCTTTGGTATAATTGGGAAGGGGTTTTTGGTCGATTCTTCGATTTTGATGTTATTTCACTTTGCTTGTCGGCCTGGGTATTTCTATTAGGTCTGCGTTATTGTTAGAAGAGACTTCCGGTTCCTGCATTGGCTGTGGACTTTGTTTGTGAACAGCGATTGGAGGGCTGGGAGTCTGTTCCACTATAAATTGTACTGACGAACTGTACTTTTGATCATTTTGACATTGAATAATGAACCCAAAGGGTTCGAAATACGTATATGTCGATTAAATAATTTTGTGGACAAGAGTTGTTTTTTGATTTATTATGTCACTTTCCACAGTAGTTCAACGTTTTTCAATAGCATAGCCTAAGAAAAAAATCCATATATTATTATAATGGTCACTATTTTTATTCACTTAATTGAATTAATAAAATTTTTTGATATAATAATAATAATAATAAATAATATATAATAAAATACTGGTGTTTCTAACACCTCTCAAGTGTTCTCGTGACAGTTTAGCACCGCGCAGGCGCTCGTGAATCTTTGATAGTCAGCCCCGAGCGTTAAAACGCTAAAATCTACGTACGAGAAAAACCAAACTTTAAAGAAAATTCGAAACCTAAGAGAAAAAATTTTATAAAATAAAAAATATAAAACAATCTTAACTTTTATCTTCAGCTCCTTCGCCCCTACCATGTATCCAGCTATAAGAAATTTTAATCAAACAGAAAAGAAATGCGCCAACAGGCAAACTTGTTCTCCTTAAAGACACATTTCGTTTCCTGTTTTCAGTATACCCGTGTGTATGTGCGCGCGCCACTGGCGCGATCATAAGCTGGCTGCAGGAGTTGGCCATTGTGTAGCGGGAGCGAGCGAGTGGGCGATGTCGCCATCACCTAAAAGGGAAGATTTATCCTAAAAAAACGTGTATCCTGACGTGTTTTGTGCCTTCAGATTCATTACAATTATATAAACGTATTTGGAACTGACTTCGAGATGGGATACGCTTTCAATGTTGGTCGTGTAGTGAACGATGAGAACGATAAGAGCAGGAAGTTTTTAGATGCAGTGCTCACGTTGATCAATGAACATGGGCGGACTGACAGTCTAAATCGTACCGGGCAGGTACCAGGAAAAATCGGCGAAAGCGGCCCTCAATCACGAGAAAGTAAAGGCATCCGTCCCACATACTGGGTTTTTTTCCCGGTAACCCGGTGGTTCAATCCACCACTGTCGATGAACGCTCATGCTCTATCGCTATCGGAGTGAATTTTTAATTAAAAGGATGTGAATTCATCGATAAATTCATCAATAAATATAAATCAAGTAATATATTGTCACTACTCATTTTATATCGTTGAGAGAAAGATATGAAGTAAGCCTAAAATCGTGGGTAGAATTTTTAATTTTTGTAAAATCTCCGACAGTAGCGCCGCGGTGGCTGATACGCCGCACAAGCCAAAATTTTCACTTTTATTAACAGAAACGCCGCGGCACTACTGCTGAAAATTGCGGTAGATAATTTCAATATTCGACAGTCATTTGATATAGATAATTTTTTTTGGTGTGCTGATGATTTTGAAAGGAAAATTCTGAACCTGTAAGCTAGGTGCCTGCCTTATCATTGGCTTTCCACTTGACTGCTTAGCAGTCATTAGGATACTTGGAAACAGCCTTGCTGTACATTTGTCCACTGTAGAGGTGATGAGCTTACTCATGGTCCCTGGTTCGAATCCTAGTCGCAGAATTTTTATTTTCACTTTTCATCTTTATTCCTAAAGTTGAAGCATAACTTCAGTGCTCAACCATCTTAACAATAATAATTAAGAATGTCCTATAACCATCATAGAGGATAAATAAGGCACAGCACATTCACCTGTGCATTGAACTATTTTGGATGTCAACATGAGGCAAAATAGCCAACTGCTATTTGGGGACGGATGAGAGGGAAGCGGTGCTGTTTACAAAGCAAAGACCATTGTAAATTTCAGTATATTTTCAGGAATATAATTCTCCATAAGAACTGTTGCATAAGAAGATAGGACTTTGCACGCTTTTTACAGTCAAATCCTGTTATAACGAATTCCATTGTAACCAAGTTTCACTATAACGAAGTTTTTCTGCGGTCCCGGCAAAAATCCTATTCAGTTAATGTTATTACGATCTCGCTATAACGAAATCTTTATAACTAAGTTTTCATTTAACGAAGCAAATTTTTGGTCCCCACAACGTTATAATTTCGTTATAACGAAATTCTGTTTGGAAGTTGCACATTAGATAAGTGACAAATCGAATCTGTAAAAATCAGCAAATTAAAAATAACCGCTCTAATTAGTAAAGCATGAATTATTATAGTGTAGGCCTATAAACAAAACTATTTGAAGATCACGTTTCTATTCGAACAAATATTTTTAAGAAAAGTATTGTTTTGAAACATATTATTCGTCAGTTTTCAATACTGTGCACATGTACTGTATTGTTATCAATACTATGTGGGAATTTAAATCAACTGTAGTAAAACTATAGCATTCCGGTGGTCCCGCATGAGAATGCGCAAGGTTTTGTTAAACTCTTAATTTTTCAAAAAAATACGGTGTAATAATATTCAGTTATTTTAATACGTGCGATACAGTACTATAAAATTTGAACTAAATCTATGATTAATATTAAACAGAAGGAAGAACTTAAAATTGCAATAAAATGGAGCTATTTTAGTTGAGTGAAATGGAACTATTTTATTCGCTTAATGTTACGAAGGATGCAAACAAGACATTCAATGTAACGCTTTTATTGTAAATTAAATATGTTAAACTAGTTTAAATATCTGAAAATAAGAACCATTAAAAAATAAAATCCTTATGTTCAATTTATTTATTGAAATTATGCATATAGACTACTATTTACAGCGGCAAAGACTTAACAGTGAAAAGTACAACTTCCATTTTTAATCATGATTTCCGGTAAGGATGAAGCATTACTGTTAAAATACAGATCATTTCATAATCCTAACTGTGCATTTAAAACTGTAATAATGCTTGATATTTTGCCATAATTAAGGATAAAACATTAAAAAATGTATATTCTTGGTTTAAAATAAGCTATTTTTCATTTATTCTCAAATTAATTTGCAATCTCAATTTAATGAATTTTTCATTATAACGAACAGTGTTCTCCCCAGAAAATGTTATCAGCTGGGTGGAAAGATAAAATAGCCGGGCAGACAAAAATTAAACAAATGAAATACTATGCAATGGTGTGCAGTTTTTCGTATAATCAGCCGGGCGGCCCCCAAAATCAGCTGGGTGGCGTGCCCGTTGAAAAGGGCCTAGGGAGAACCCTGACGAAGTAAACTGGTGGTCCCTTGACTGCGTTATAACTGCATTTGACTGTATTTTATTCCTCTTTGGTAGCCACCAAGAATTTCGTGCTAAATTTCTTTGAGCACAGATAGCAATAATTTGGTAGCATATCATGGGATTACTATTGTGCATGATCAGTCGAAGTGAGGGCCACTTGAATTTAGTGCATCATAATTTTCTTTAGGCACGTCCCATGACTTTTTCACATATGAAATACTCGTTAATTCGTAATTACTAGTTGTATACTTCAAAAGTGGTGCCTTTATTGAAGGTGAAATTAAAATTATTATTACAAAGTAGAAAATGGAAGGAAAAATTCCTTGACCTGGACTAGAACCAGGGACCTCACGGAAGTCGATATGGGAATATATAATGCCTGGTGGTTAATTGTTTGCAGTAGCTCAATTGGTTAGAGCAGCAACAGCAGAGGTTGTGGACTCTGGTTTTTAGTCCAGGTCGTGGAATCTATAGTTTCCTTTCCTACAATGCAGTTGTGTTGAGAGAATTTCTTGAGTTTAGTTAATTTCTTTGGTTGGTTACACAAAAGTTTCAGAAATTTCTTTTTTTCCATTACTGACAACAAATTTTATAATCTGTATTGACACTCCTGACTGAAATAGCTTGTATAGATAATGTCTAAGAGCCGGATTCAAAAATGTCATCATTAACAATGTCGGTCAATTTTGCAGTTTTACAATTTGTCTTGTATGCAATTCACAATATGCGTCATTAGCCTTCTTAAACATAACAAGAAAATAGTCCGATTTCGGGAGTACAGAAATAGGACGTCTTTGTTTGCCTGAAAACAGTCCCAATTTTAAATGAATGTATTAAAGATTATGAATGAATGTAAAAGACATTGTGTGCTGCTTCATAATAGTTGATTGTGAAGAAGCACACATAACGTCTTTTACATTCATAAGAATCTTTAATAGGAGGTATCGCGACATGCGGCTTCCTTACAGTGCTCAAGCTCTACCTATGCGCAATAGAAATTTTTTCTCCTTCCTGTGGGCAGTGTCTGTCTTCGTAGTACATCAAAATGCAGTTTTCTTTTTCAGAAGGTGAAGGGAATGGATGAAAGTTGACGTTTTATCCAAGGAAACATGACTTAAGTTTTTCTTTTTTCTAGTATCAGAATTGTATCCGAGTTAAGCTAAGTTTCCATGCATGCATTTTTGACGCATTTATATCTGCGTCTCGACGCAGAAAGCAAATGTGCATCTGGACGCACCTAGACGCACATTGCAACAGCTGTTGATGCATTTAATTCGAACGCAAGTATCAGTTTCCATGCATGCATGAAGTCTACGCAGAAAGTTCAACTGCGCATGCGTCATGAGTTTATGTTTTGCAATTTTTCTCGTTAGAGGGAGAAGCTTCTCTCTAACGATCATGGCCACCACCTTGGTGTTTTTCGGGAGAGATGGTGCGTGACCACCGAGAGAGAAGGCCTCCGCAATGAAACTGGATACATTGTTACATCATCATAGATAGTGCAAATTCAGGGCTTATTATTGGTAGAAATGCGAATAACAATGCACTATCTATGTGATGCAACAATGTATTCAGTTTCATTGCGGAGGCCTATCTTCATTCCGTGTCTGAATTTCAAAGCGTTATTAGGGCTTTGCAGAGGTGCTATTTGTATTTTAGTTCTGGT
Source organism: Rhysida immarginata (assembly GCA_023313115.1). NCBI lineage: Eukaryota > Metazoa > Arthropoda > Chilopoda > Scolopendromorpha > Scolopendridae > Rhysida > Rhysida immarginata. The sequence continues at coordinate 679,529 of JAHWFO010076664.1, read as the reverse complement.
TAGTTTTGGTTGTATACGATATTTTTTGTTCTAATAAAAATCTTTTTATATCTAAATTTCAATTCATTTGTTTTTTCCAATATATCTTTACACTTTTAATTCATCTTTACACAAATGTAAATAGTACAGTGGAAATATTGGCAATTTCATTTATTTTATTTTCATGTAATTTCGGTAATTCTTTGGTCATTTTATATCGTTATTGTCTTTTATGTTTACATTGTTTTCATTTCATTTTAAATAAAATAACTGATTTCCACATTCTTTTAAAAGGTACACTCTTGAAAATTTATATTTTGCAATAGCGTATCTAGGAAATACACGACCTTTCGCGTTTGTTTAAAGGGCGCGCCCGCTGGAAGGTTAACAAAGCAAGTGCGCTTGCGCAAAACAATCATGTGATCTAGAAAGATTTGAGACGCACTTACAAGTGCGTCAAGAAGTAGAAAGCCTATCTACTTCACTTTTCTGCGTCCAGACGCATGAACTCCAGACGCACATCAACCAAGATTCGGAGACGCAGATATGTTTCCATGACAAGTGCGTCAAGACGCACCAATTTATGCGTCTAGACGCAGAGACGCAGTTAAAAACGCATGTATGGAAACTAAGCTTTACACACTGACAATTCAGCATATTTCAAATGTAATAGCAGAACAGCATAGGCTACTCCTCAATTTTGAAATTCTGCCCACAATCACGTCATTAACTGCACATGGCGCATGAGCCGTCTGCTCCGAGGAGTGGGTTAGACAGGGAAGCCGCATATTGCGATACCTCCTATTGGTAAACCATTTTAAATTAGACTGTTCTTTTTGGACTCATTTCAACATTTCAAAATTGACTTCAAAATTGTTCCATGCATAACTCAATTTGTGTGTCGTGGAAATTCTACCGAGTAACCACCATATCTTTACTTCAAGAGGCGTAAGTCCATATTTATAAGACAGTTTCTGCAGTATATTCGGGGCTCGACAAAACGGTAGCCTGGTAGCCAAATGCTACTAAAGTTCATACATGTCTACTAAAATGCGATACGCGCTAGTCATTTGGCTATTACCTAGGGGGATTAATACACAGTATATATTTTTTTTTTTTTTTTTTTTTGTTTTTTTTTTTATATAACTGTAATCCAGGGCCTGTATGGCCAGAGACCGACGAGTTGGGTCTCTGCATTAACGACTGCTTTAGGATAGTCGCCTGATGTTGCTTAACTTCCTTGAAATTATGTGTTCAGTGGAAGCCCACCAGGCCACGGCCTCCCTCCAATCTGCTATTTACACAAGCAACCATTTGACAAACCTTACTGATCATTTAATAATCTCAGAAGCCTCGTCACGATCTAAAGCCTTTCGGGATTATGTAAGAGGTGATTTAATTTGGAGAATTTCGTTGATTCATAATAGATGTTGGGATGCGCTGATTTCCTATTGTGTGGAAAATGTGAGGTCTCTACAGTTGAGTGAAAACTGACAGTTTATCAACGAAATGTTATCTGACATGTTAATTAAATGTTAATTAACATATTAAATTAAATATTAAAAATTTAATATTAAATATTAAATTAAATATTAAATAAAACCAAGGAAAGATTGCAGTACTGGCAGCACTTAACATACAACCTCACAATTAAGTTCGGTGAATGAGTTCACACAATCGTGGCCTACGTGATAGATAAGGCCTGCTCATTCGCTATGAAATCGTGTAATCAGGGGCAGCTACTGGAAGTGCTTCCTACTGGAGACCTCTACCGGCAAAAAGCGAACTGTTATGTCTTTCTGTCGGTAGAGGTCTCCAGTAGGAAGCATAAGCACGGCCTTCTAGGAAGCACAAGCACGGTTGTTCTAGGAGGCCGTGGCGCAAGTCCTCAAGCAACATTGCCAATTTGGCATTTTTTTTCATGCGTTTGTCCTTTGTTAGACATTATTGATAAAAACTAAACAATGCAGAAAACAATAAAAACATGGATAAGCGCTTTTAAAAAAAATACAATATAAATAATTATTAATAAAAACCTTTATTACGGGATAAAAATACAAGTACATACAGTGTGTCTCTTAATTTAGTGGACACCTGTGAATATTAAGAAAAGCGATAAAAATATTTTGCAAGATGTTTTTTCTTTTCATTTACTCTTACTTTGGAACAAATACAATATCAAAATGCTCTGCTGTGTTAATTTTAGTTAAAAAATAACAATATATTAAAAAAAAAGCAAAAATGTATAAAAAAAACTTCTCTTATTTTAATGGACAATGTTGCCTTTTTTGTTAAAACAAAGTTTTTAATAATTGATTGAACCACCTTTTGCTTGAATAAGTTGGAATACTCTTTCTTTCATAGAAATTATTAATTTATGAATAATGTTAGGGTCAATTTCATACCAAGAATTCATGATTGCTGTCTTCAAAGATGATGCATCATTAAACTGCTGCCCATCGTTGTATACATTGCGAACAAGAATTCCCCACAAGTTTTCAATAGGGTTAAGGTCGGGACATCTAGATGGCCATGACATAACATCAATATTCTTTGATTTTAGCCATGATTGAGTGGCACAAGAACTATGACACGGTGCATTATCTTGCTGCAAGATCCACTGTTCTCCACATAGAACACGTCCATAAGGCACTGCATATTCATTTAATAAATCTTGATGTTTTTCAGAATTTAAACGACCAGAAACAAATGCAACTGGCGTCGTACCATTAAATGAGAACCTTCCCCATACCATCACTGATCCTCCACCGTGCACTCGTGATGAAAACACTGCTTTGTCCTTTCGTAAATCATGCCAGTAGGAGTTCAAACCATCAGGTCCATCTAGGTTGAAATTTTTCTCATCGGTAAACATAACACTGAGCCACTCGTCGTCCTAAGTCATGTGCTTTTTCGCCCACATCAAACGTTGCTCCTTGTGCTGCTGTGTCAGTGGAGGTTTACGACATTCGTGTATGCCAAATGAGAAGAACTTGACAAAATTTTCCAGACAGTATTTCTCTTAACAGGCAATTTTAAATCGGCTAAAATCTTTGAAGCCGAATGTCCTGTTGCTGCAACTTCGTTTATGATGCGTCTCCAGGGCCGTATCCAGGGGGGGTTCGAGGGGTTCGGAAGAACCACCCATTCTATGAAAAAGTCCATAATTTATAAAGTAAATTATCAACAAGTAAATTGTATAAATGAATAATAGTTTGTACAGTTTTTAAAATAAATGTATTTAATTATTAAACACAAAGTGGGCCAAGAAGGGATTGAATACTTCCTTGCAAAAAGTGCAGTGATGTTTTTATATGGCAGCCCAAAGAAATACGCACTGTTAGCTAATATCACACAAAAAGAAGTACCACACTTAGGTCAAAGAAATGATATTATTGATTTTTGTAAGACTAGATGGTCATCCAGACATAATGCACTTACACTCTGTCCAACGAAAGAAAAACTGGGCGTGTTCAGTTAAGTTTCTAATTTCAAATGTTAGCGATTGTTAATTTTACTTAGCAACAATGTCTAACAATTGAAATCTGAAATTTAATTAGACACTCCCAGTTTTTCTTTTGTTGAACAGAGTATAGCCATTTTCATCTGTCTTTAACAGACGTCATTAAATGCCTGGAGTTATTGATTTTGGCCTACATACTGATGCATATTCTAATGATTTTGCATCAGAATGGGATAGAGAGAGCAAACAAAAAGCAACTAAGTTGTTGTCTAGCCTTACAAATTTTGATTTTATTATTACTTGTAATTTACGAAACATTATCTCATTTACAAGGAATTACGCAAAAGCTTCAAAGTAGAACAATCGAAATTTTAAGCACTTATACTGAAATTAATGGAATTAAGCATTTCTGTTGTGAAATGCGTAGTTCAGTGGAGAATCGGTTCAAAAATATATTTGATCATCTTCACGATTGACTGAGAAAATTGATGTTGATGTAACTGCACCACACATTGCTAAAAGACAGATTTATAGGTCAAATGCACCTTCTGTTTCTACTGAAGATTACTATTTAAAAAGTTTGAGGGTTCCATTTCTTGATCACATTATACAAGAACTAACAACTCAGTTTTTACCTATATCATTGCAGTCATTGTCTTTGTTAAAACTTGTCCCCCAAGTTTGTAATACTGACAAAAACATCACTTTCAGTCTAGAGGATGCCCAAACTTTTAACCATTTGGTAATTGATTCTCTCAAATTGTTTGCCAAGAGTTTTTACATTGGAAAAAATGGTCCAACAGTAGAAATTAAAAAATTACCAAGTTCTTGTTCATCAGCCTTAGCTAACTGTGATGAAATGTTATTTCCTAATTTACATTCTTTATTAGAATATGTTTGTTCTTTACCAGTAACTTCATGTGAATGTGAAAGATCATTCAGTGGATACGACGACTCCACATTTATCTGAGAAAGTCTATGGGTGAAGACAGACTATCGGCTCTGGTTTTAATTCATACCCATTATGATAAGAAATTTGATGTGAATAAAATTGTTGATTTATTTGCCAATCTCCATTTACATCACTTTTAAATGTCACGTGAATTATCATTTTTCATTATTCAAAAGAATAAAATCAGCTAAAAAATTACCGATGTATCATTATTTATTTTACACAAATAATAACCAAGTATATATTATATCACATATATGTAGCAGACTGTCAGCCATTTGAAGATGCCTTATTACAGGTGAAAATTTTTATTCACGCCGATAATTTGCCTTAAATTTAATGTGCTGTACAATATATTTGGTTTATTATTTATGTAATTTGAACAAAATCATCATTAAAAATGTATGCACAAAAAGTATCATAGTTAAAATACTATTAACCACTTATGAAATGAAATAAAAGAAAATAAGAGTTTTTTTATGAAAGTTTGATTAGTTAATATATAAAAAGTCCACGATTATGGGAAAAAGAACCCCCCTTTGTTTATTGCTGGCTACGGCCCTGGTCTCTTATCGCGTTCTGTCAGTTTTGGTTTGGGTCCACGCTTTTTCTTTTTTCATTCCCGTTTTTGAGGAATAAACCTATAGTGCTAGCAGGCTTTTGAAGTTGCTTGGCAATTTGTCGAATGCTAAGTTTCTGAATTCTTCCTTTCTCAAAATCAGTTAGCTTTTTGCGAGTAGCCATGATTAATGAGCAAACTAAAATAGTTCCTTAGACCAAAAAAATATCTTTTGAGTCATACCAACTGTTGCATATCATTTATCATTGCTTGGAAAATGTCCATACCCCCCTACAGCCAACAAATGTGATTGTCCATTAAAATAAGAGACACGTTTTTTTATACATTTTTGCTTTTTTTTGAATATATTGTTATTTTTTGACTAAAATTAACACAGCAGAGCATTTTGACATTGTATTTGTTCCAAAGTAAGAGTAAATGAAAAGAAAAAACATCTTGCAAAACATTTTTATCGCTTTTATTAATATTCACAGGTGTCCACTAAATTAAGAGACGCACTGTACAATTAATGTTCATAATAATCGGAATACCTTCTAATTTTATCTTGTAAAAAACTTCTTTTACGAATTTTCAAATTTTGTATATTTATTTTTTTAAGTATTTTATTTGTAAACTCGACTTTCCAATATAAGCCAATAATGGCTTCTGTAAATGCCAGATTTTCTTTGTATATTTCATCAAATATTATAATAAATTTTAATTATTATTATTATTATTCTTAATAAAGTTGAGTAAATCTATGAGAATAGATCCCAACTCCCATAAATGTCGTATGTGCTAAAGCCCTGATGTAATATGTGAAATGTTAATACTCTTAAATTCCCTCTAGGTGTCGCCAGTAGGAAGCACATAATAATGCAGGAAAGCCCAACCTGACTTATTTCATTTGCTACCATTGTAGAGAAGACGAATGAGCAGGCCTTTATCTATCACGTAGGCCACGACACAACAAAATGCAAAACGGATAGAGCCACATTTACTTTGTCCTTCGAAATAATCACCCTGGAAGGCAATACACTTTTGGGATCGGGTGTACAAGTCCTGGAAGCTCCTTAGGGATGGCTCTAAGTTCACGTATCACATTTGCTTGAATGTCTGGAATGTCCGCAAATCTGTGTCCCTTTAAGGCCCGTTTCAGGCGTGGGATCAAGAAAAAGTCTGCCGGTGCCAAATCTGGTGAATAAGGTGGATGAGCTATGGATAAGACCCCTTTGTTGGCCAGAAACTGTTGCACGATTACGGCAGTGTTCCTCTTTGATCCATTATCCAGTTACGTGCACACGCTACACCTTCAACTGAAGAAACGAGCATCTGCTAAACCATTGCATGCACAAACGTGACCTGTCTGGACTTGCTTAAACAATGACTGGGCTTGTATTCACATGCATTGTTACTCGCGTAAAGCTCTCACAGATTAGGGTGTGACGTCATTCACCGAACTTAATTGTCAGAGGTTGTATAAATGTGCTTTTGAATGTATTATACTCGATCCATCATTAGCTTGCGCGGGATGTAAACAAAAGCACGTGGTGAAGTGCAATTCTATTGGCTGATTGAGCCTTGCAACTTCCATGTTCCTGGGCGCACACGAAAATGTAGTTCACAAAAGAAAACGTGAAAACTGACTTAAAACTGTAACAATCAGTTCTGAAAACAACTAAAATCATTAAATGTTATTAATTTGGCTAAAAAAGGTAATAAATTACACATAAATTGATCATTTTTTAAAGAAATATATAAAAAAAAATAGACACTGGAGAAATCGACAACTCTCGTGCCAAAGGACAGGACAGAAATCACCATCATGGGATTAAGAGATTAAACTACTCCATGGAAAAGATTAAGATTGTTGTGCAGGAAAGAAAACATGTCCGAGGTCCCAAACACATTTATTTAAGATTTATTCTTCATGTAATTTATTCAAAAAACCGACGATATTTATGAAATTGATAATGATTATTCGAAAAGCAATTTAAGACCGATCATAACACATTCTGAGACAAACTGAATACAGTACATGGAGTTTGTCTTACAGCCAAGACTTTTATTTAGCTTTTCATTAAAATTGATACTTTTTCTTTTTAATAAATAGTAAAAAGCCCTAAAGACTTTCAATTGAATCCATAAGGGATTAGTGGATTAAAGGATAGAAAGTTAGGGATTCATCTGGCCTTGCCAAGCCATGTGTATCTGGGGGAAGCTAAATTGATTCCTCCAATCACTGGAGCCTGCGCAGGGATACGTAGTTATTTTTTGTTTACATTCTGCACAAGCTTACGATGGATCGAGTATAGGATTTCATAAGAGTAATCCATTTTCTCAGATGAAAGACTCCAATTTAATTTTCTCACTGTGACAGCTAAGATATTTTAGAATTTAATTTATTTTGATTTTAAGATTTAATATATTGACTATTCATTTTGAAAAAATTTCTTTAAATTCTTAAATTTCTTGAATGTCAGTGTCAGTTGGAGTAGTGTTTTTTTTTGTTTTTTTTTTCCCAATAGAAAACTGATTTCTGACATGTTTCCCATTTTATGAAATCCTAGTTAATACATTCTAAGAGCGCTTTCAGTTTTTCAGTGTGTTGCTGCTTCTGCTATCTTTCCCTATTTTTTTTTTGTTTACAATGACACAAAAGTCGATTGAAATGTTTTATGGTGGGGCAAAATAAAGAGCTGTGAGTGAACCTCAAACACAGGCAGACGCAGTAGATGACAGTGATAGAAAGAAGAGACGTTTCAGCTTCAATACGTTGTAACGGACCAGTTAAAAAATCGCCACTTAGTTGGAATACTTGACTCAAGAAGAATGAAAGAAAGAATACTCCATGCACTTATTGGTTGCTCCCTCCAAGAGTGTTTGAAAGGCAAAATTTACTTTCTCAAACTAAACTGGAAGTCTCCGAGGGATTACCCACAGACCAACAGGGGCAATACAAAACGAAAAAAAAAATTAATTTAATTCACAAATAAACGATAAGTAAAATTCTGTACGACTTCTTATGAGCAACAGTCGAATGATTTTGTTAAGTTCTATTAGTTTTGACGTTTTAATCCTTGGTGAAACAAAGTTTGTTCCCTCTAGAAATTAGGCACAAGAACTATATTGTAATAAACTTTCAGTACCTGATAATAATCGTTTAAAACATTGTCAGATCCTTTGGATCAAGATTTCAGCGAGAGATTATTTAAAGACGATTAGAAGTTTTTTCTGAATGTTTCTTTTGGAAATATTTTTGTGTATCTTGTTCATACGCAATGTTTTTACACCAAAGAATCTTTTAGAAGTTACAAGTTAATATCTGGTAATATTTTCATTAGTGGAAAAGTTAAGAATATGTTAGTGTACAAAATATGTGCACCACTGAATTAAATTTAGTCCTAGCTAGCGTCGAAGTCAGTGAAACGCTTAAGAAAATGCATCGCTCATGGATAGTTACTAAGTTGGGCCACTCCACATGTATGGCTGGGTAAGTAAAAGAATTTAAGTTAATGAATTTAATAGTTATTGGATTTTGGAGAATGATCAATAAGTGCTACTGCACAAGGCACGCTAGCCTTCACGTTTCAAACTGGAGATGTGCCTAAGTGCGATGGGGAAAAAATCAACTTGCATTGTGCAATAGCGCTAATTAATCTTTTCTGATTACTTTAAATAATAAATTAGTAAAGCCTTGTTTTTTATTAAAAGAAATTTTTTTATTTAGTTTTAGACTAGGTGAAGCGTGTAGCCACATAGTTGCATTATTATTTGTAACAATAAGATGTAATGATACTCCTGTGACTTCAGAAGCATGTAAATGGAAGAAAGTTAAAACTGAAGTAGTGTTTTTGTTTGTTTTTCTTTTTGTAAGAAAAATTTCATAAAATGTTAATGAAAATAAAAATTTAACCCTTTTCTTTCAGTTCCCATTTTTATTTCTTTCTCTTAAAATTGCTACTTAGTATGTATCGATGTCAAAAATAATTTAAAATTTGTTCAAACGTTTTCAAGGGGTATTTTAAAAATAATTAAAAAATTATAATAAAGCCTAGAAATGATGCAAATATTTAAAAAACTATTCATTAAAAAATAGATTCTCGATATATCCATGTATCGATTTTTTGTTTTGTATAGGGTTTTGCTTAGATTTTATTATCTCTTTGGTTGTATCTTGTATTATTTGGCAGCCTGGGTATTTCCCCTAGGCCCGTGCTTTTGTAAGAAGAGGTTCCCTCGTTCTTCATTGGCTGTCCTTCTTGCGAGGTAGCTGTGATTGGAGGATCGGTAACCTCTTCCCCTATAAATAAAGGATTTAAGATTTGTATCGATTATTCCTTTGACATTGAATAATGAACCCAAAGGGTTCAAAATAAGTATATGTCTAGTAAAATATTTTGTGGATAAGGTGTTTCTTCTGTTATTATTACCGTAAATACTGCATTTAGCGTCGGACCTGAAATACCGGCCCGCCTGCATTAAGCGCCTGGGGGTCTATCAAATTTTTACAAATAAGCGCCGGACCTTCAATAACCGCCCGGGCGCTTATTTTAGTTTAGTTCGTTGATTTTTCTTCTCTTGCTTCTTCTCACGGGAATGCTTTCCCTTCAAACTGCCACTGCTAAACTGGAAATCAGATACCCGCATGACTGTCTTCTAATTTCTTGCTTTTAATTTTGGATTCAGTCAAGCAACATAGCCGATGAAAAATGAAAACTTCAGTTATAGCATCAATTTTAAACTTGCGGCAGTAAAGTATGATGAAAAGCATTCTTCAGAGGCTACAGCCAAACAGTTTAGCATTGATCCTAAATGCATTCGGGAATGGGAAACGCAGCAGGATACTTTAGAAAAGATGAAGAAGGGCGAGAATTTGGCATAAGTTTCCATCAGTTACACAGAATTTTATAAGCACCGGACCTGTAATACCGGCCCGCCTGCATTAAGGGCCTGGGGGTCCGCTGAATTTTTGCAAATAAGCGCCTGGGCGCTTAGTATTTACGGTATTATTATTATTATTATTATTATTATTATTATTATTAAAAAGGACAACATTGATACCGAGAATCTGCAACCCAGAAAATTATATTCAATTTGAAAAAGATCTCAAAGTAATTATTTAAATTATGTAAAAGTTTCAATAAAAGTTCATTTGTGATATTACTCAGGGCTTGAAATTCAAATTTTTCATGGAAGGGAGCATCCCCTCCTATGTTTGTAAATGGAGAGGAGTTAAAACTCTTTGGGAGGGAGGCAATAAGCTAAGTGTTATGCAACTGATTTTTCAACATATTTTAATTTAAGTATACCTAAATAAATGTGTTAAGAATAATAAAATACCAAAAACTTAGTCAAAAAATAAATATAATAAATTCTTATATTTCAATAAACAAAAAATTAAATACTACTGAAATATATGAAAATGGATTTTAGTGTGTCTTGTTATTTAGCAATCTTTGGACATGATTTTGAAGCATCTAAACATAATGCTAATCTGAGCTACCCAATAAATTCCTATTTTATTATTTTTCTCTTGACAATACCGCAACGGTGACGATTGGAATTAGGAAATTCCATTGGTTCAAAAGTTAAATCTCTATGAAAATATTCAACAATACTGATTGAAGACAAGTTAAACCCGTAATCTATACTTTGTCCAGTGAAAGAAAAACTGGGCGTGTCCAGTTAAATTTCCAATTTCAATTGTTAAACATTGTTAATTTTATTTAGCAACAATATCTAACAATTGAAATTGGGAATTTAATTAGACACGCCCAGTTTTTCTTTCGTTGAACAGAGTATAATGATTTACGGACGTAAAAGTGTGATAGTCCAAACTTACATTGTAAGATAGAGATAAAAAATATTAATAAAAAATCATAAAAATTTTTAATATGATTAAATGTCATTGGTGGGAAAATCCCCTCCTGAAATTTATTTTGGGAGAGATTTTAAAATTTTGGGCGAGAATCCTGCCATCCTGCCCTGAATTTCAAGCCCTGTTACTAATGTGATATCTTTTCAATTATAGACTGCATTCCAGAAGCAATGTATTCACTATTTTTGAGTGACAGTGAAAAACCGACACAGCAAGTGAGAATGAAAGATAACACTGAAACAGGGATTGTACCAAAAGTTTCATCTTTATTGCTATCTCCTCTTCCACAGTTGTACAGACATCTGAGCATGGATAGTGCAAGAAATTTGTTAATGACACGTCAAGATGTTGAAAATATTGAACAGGCCAAAGTGAACACCAAGAATGGTTTGATCAGTGACATGGAAGGATTACAGCTTCGAAAATAGGCAGAATTTTAGCCTGCAAGATAGCACATGAAAGATTGTTGTGAGATTTTTAATTTACTTCCCAATAGTGACAAATGTTAAATCCCTAAAATGGGAAAAAGAAAAAGAACATGAAGCAAAACTTGTATGTGTAGATGCATGAAGTTCAAAGCATGAAGGATTTGCAATTAAGCCTTGTGGCCTTTGTCGATCCAAATAGACCATGTCTAGCTGCCTCACCTGATGGACTAGTAAACTGTATTTGTTGTCCTCCTGCCGTGTTAGAAATTAAATGTCCTTATGCGTGTAAAGATTTAATGATTTCAGATGCTGCGAAAGCTAAAGCTTTCTTTTTAAATAAAGATCTTGCACTTAAACGGAATCATGATTATTAGATCAATTACAAATTCAGATGGCTTTAACTAATAGATCTCTGCTTTTTTTGTAACATACACGCGTAAAGATATCCATAAACAGAAGATAAACTTGGATAGCTTTTTAGTTGAAAAATGCCTGGAAACTTCGGAAAATTTTTTTTTAAATTATACTGCATTTTCCCAGAAATTAAGACTCAAACATATCTAAAAAGCACGTATTGGTCAAAGAAATTTGTTTATGCCGTGGAAGTAAATCTGGCATCATTCTCACATGCAACATTTGCAAAATTTTAGTTCATGCTAAATGTGTCGAGATTAAAAAAAAGATTAACAAATGGATATGCCATAAATGTGTTGAAAATACAAACACGTTACCAAATAAAGCTAGTTAATCATTAAATTATTTTTAATTTATTTTTGCTCTTAAAATTGGGTATTTCAATTATATTTAATTTCATAAATAATTCTTATACATGTATATCAAATAATCATAAAATTGAAAATGATGAAAACTTATTGTAATTATATAAAAATGTAAGTTTATATTATGTACATGCAGAGTCATAAGTCTGCCACCCACCCTGCTATCTCAGAGTAACAGACTTATGATTTAGCCTGCATATAAACTGCACAAATAAAAAGTTCAAAATATAACCATATCTTCAATCTTTTGATTGTCTCTTTTGATGATCTCTTGTACACAAATCTCAGAACAGTTGAGTTGTATCAATCAATCGAATTTTAATGTTGTTAGAGCAGAACAAACTATTAAAATTTTGACAATAGTGGCAAATTCTATGTCATTTGGGCATTTCAAACATGTTAATGGGAAGTGTATGTTGCAATATTTTGTAGGTTTTTAAACTTCGGATGGCTCTCTCTACGTGAACTCTAACACAGGCCACTTTTTGAGATAGTCACTTCTTTCGTAACAGAGAGAAGGCCTCTGCGATGAAACGTAATACATAGTTACATCATAATTAGGGCATTGTTATTCGTATTTCTACCAATAAGCCATAAATTTGCCCTAACAATCGTGTAACAATGTATTACTTTTCATCGCAGAGGCCTTCCCTCTCGGTGGTTATGCTTCTTTACCATCAAGCTGTTGCTTTCCTTGGGTCAATGCAGGAAGTATTAATTTTGCTTTTTTCAAAGCAAATAACTCTTCACATAAAAATCCTATCATCTAAATATACATCACCTTCTTCAATTAGATGGAAGATTCTTACTTACTTTACAAACCCGCTTATCCGTTAGGGTCGCGGGGGCAGCAGCCCTATGGAGGATCTCCAGCGATCGCGATCTTCTGCCATCAGACGCATGACCTCCCTGGTAATATCCAAGCGACTCGAACCCAGATTCTCCATGTAGTCTAGCCACCTGGTTCTAGGCCGATCCCTTGGTCTCTTACCCACCGGCTTGGAAAATAACTGCCTAGGAAGGCTTGTTTGCGGCATCCGTATCACGTATCACGTGGTGAGAATGGGGACAAAGATAGATTTGAAGACTGAGAGCTTGGCTTTGTTACCCAGCTCGTGTTTCGTTACCACGGATCGCCACAGTTCACGTCTGACACCGATCCGTGGTAACGAAACACCGATCAGTTCACGTCTGACGCTTGCTGCACCGATCCGAGCATCCAATTCTTTCTTCTGCCTTCCATCACTCATGAATGCAATTCCGAGATACTTGAATTTCTCCACCTGTCTCAATGAGGCTCCCCTAACATGGACCAGAACCTCGGTTTTAGCCACACTGATCTTCATCCCAGCTTCTTCACATTTGGCTGCAAACCAGTCTAGTGCATGCTGAAGGTTCATGCGAGAAGACCCAAGGAGGACAAGGTCGTCGGCAAAGAGCAACCTCTCCACCAGGCAGTCGCCCACACAAACACGCTCATCACCTCGGCTGCCCCTGTCTATCCAGTCCATAAAGATAATGAACAAGAGGGGCGACAGTACGCACCCTTGGCGGAGTCCAACACCCACGGTGAACGGTCTTGACTTAATGCCATTTATCCGGACACACATCTCAGAGCTTTCGTACAGAGACATGATAGCAACCAGTATATTGCCCATCCACTCCATACTCTTGCAACACTTGCCAGAGCTTCTCCCGAGGAACTGTCATATGCTTTTTCGAGGTCCACAAAGCAAGCATAGACCTCTTTTGCATACTTCAGGAGTGGAAACCACGCTGCTCCCCCGACAGTTTGGAGTCTACTATTTCCCGACTTCTCTTCTCCAGACACTTAGCGTACACTTTCCCAGGAATGCTGAGCAAAGAGATTCCTCAATAGTTGTTGCAATCTCCCTGATCTCCCTTTTTGAAGATAGGGATC
>JAHWFO010076664.1:621397-659318 GCA_023313115.1 Rhysida immarginata | reverse complement strand
CACGAATTTTTTTTTTTTTTTTTTTTTTTTTTTTAATACTCCGGGTTGAACTGAACAACTAGTGGTGTTTGCGAGACAGTTCTTCAGTTCTAATCTTGAACTGTAGTCTCCTGGACTGAAGATTATGAACTGTTAGTGAGTGGTAATAGCACAAATCATGGACTTTAAAGACCACTGCCTGCAGGTGCTGCAGTGTAGTGCCCAACTATATAGTTTTACTAATTATATTACTTTTTATGACAATCTTTGTATGCAAGTCCTGGAATTTATGAATTTCCATCATTTATTAGAAACTGCAGCTAAAATTTGTATTTTCAAATTTAAATTGCTACTAAATTTTCCAAGCTACTCTGCTTGGATTGTTTACAAGACTTTATTGTATACTTTTTGTGAATCACTTTTATTCAAAGTTGGTAAATAGTTTTACTATAGTGCAAATTATTCATGCATCCCTGAAAAGCATGCATGATAATGATTGCAGATACATGTAGTCTTGAAAGTTTTTCAGGCAATTAGGAAATGTTAAGTAAAATCATAAGTTTAATAAATTATACTTTAGAAGGAAATATCATAAAATGCACATTGCATAATTGATATTAAATTTTCTTTTTCTAGTCAGCTGCTAACAGCACTGAAGCATCTCCATCACCCTCTCCTATCAATACCAACAATGCACCTAAGTATGGAACTTTAGTCCCAAACAGGATATTTGTTGGAGGAATTTCAGCAAATGTGAGAAATAACTTTTTAAATGCTGTTGTGGAATTTTCTACAAAATATTTACAATAAATCATGCTTATTGACAGACCACAGAATCTGAATTGCACGCTTTGTTTTCATCATACGGCAATGTTAAAGCCACAAAAATTATTTCAGACAGAGCAGGAGTTTCCAAAGGGTAAATTCAATGAATTTATGAATGAGAGCTTAAATGTTCAAAGTTTGATAAAGTGTTTAATTGATACATTTATTTTAGATATGGTTTTGTTACTTTTGAAACTGAAGAGGAGGCCAAAAGGATACAAAAAGAGGTAAGGTTTAGATTTTTGTTCATGAAATTATCTAATTTTGCCAAACAGCTTGACGACCAGCAGTGCTATCATTTTAGAGATGTTCCCTGTGAATATGCAGCTTGGGAATGCCTAAGAGACAGGAGGAGGCTAATTTTTCACTTCTTACATTTTGAAAATGGAATGTATCAATTTCCAAAATAGATTCTCGTATTAAAGGACAACTCTACGGTCAATACAACTTTTATTTAAATCCAAAGATTAGCGCATTAATAACATGGCATTTTAAAATTTTTTTTAATTTGAATACTAAACGTGTGGGGAAAAAACGAAAATTCCGAATGCAATTTACCAATTTCTAATTTAATAATAAATTAATATTTTATTTATATATGTATTAATTTACACTGTGAAGCAAAAACATAATTCCGTTAACATCACCAAGATGGACACTTTGCTATTGGAAATAGAGTTCGGAATTTTTTTCACACATTCAAGGTTCAAATTAATTTTTTTTAAATATGCTACGATGTTATTAATGCGATAATCTTTAGATTTAAATAAAGTTGTATTGACCATAGAGTTGCCCCTTAACCACTTGAATGGTTCTTCCAGCCAAAATTTTGGTTTTAAGAAAATTATATAAAATATTTTTAGTACGTTTCTCAATTCCTTTCAAACTGTTAATTTCATTTAAGCATTTTGTTGGAAGAATTTCACAATCCCAAACCAATATATTTAACTGTCCAACTGCTTTTCTGTTGATTGACAAATAAGATATTCATCAGTCTGCAGAAAAAGTAATGATGGAAACAAATTCTTATACTTATATTTTTCTTGTGTGCATTGCTAAGGGTAAAATATTGCCAAGCAATAATAAATGACAATATGACAAATAAATGAGCAATAATAAATAATAACAAATGACAATTAAAACAATAACAATCTCGTGTTGTGAAAATATACGTAGGGAGAGTCAATAGTAGGTATGGTTTATAGTCTCTCTCAAAGCATTGTTAATGTAGACCTTCGTGATACCAGCACAGCTGTTAAGTGCTTCCTGAATTGCACATCGTAACCAGAGATTAGCAGTCTGTTATTCATACTCCACAGCTGGCGCTTATACGAAAGTTTATATATTGTGAATGATTATTAACCATTGTTAGATTCATCACATTCGGAAGTTAAGAGTCCAGAGACCATATCTTTTATTGACAGACATAGGGCAAGAAATACATGAGCAAGGCAGCAGCAGCCAAGTAACCATAGCATTTAAATCTTGCAAAATTGTTCACAAGCATGGCTTCTAGTTTTCTTTTATGTAGCATTCAGTATATAGTGTTATTGTACAGGGGTTGGATAAAAATATTGAATGTCTGGTAAAAAAAAAAAATTAACTCTTTGGTCTCCAAGGATAGCTGAATTTTCCTAGGAATTGACAAATAAAGTCCTGATGGTGGATAACAATCGGATACCAATCTTAATGCAAAAATTGCTCCAATTCTGGTAGAGATGTTGGTGATACAGCGTGACATTGGGGTAGGGGGGACTTTACATATGTGTGACATCACAATACAAACCTTAGAAAATTCAGTTTCTTTCAGATTCAAATTACTTTTTTTATTATATCACAAATTTTATTTTATTATTTTCCTTTCAAATGGAAAATGAGATATCTTTCTGACCCTATTGTGAAGCTATCGTTAGAAAGCTCATTATTGTTCTCCACAACAGAAGTTTGTTCCTTCAAGAAAGCTCCCTAAGATTTATAATGTCCCAACCTTAAATTAATAAGGCAAAAACTGTGGAATGGAACAACTAAAAAGGGGGAAACCTTTAATCCACAAAGAGAATTGAAATACCGAATACGTATTTCGGCTACTAACAAGGGAATCCCTCGAACATATGTCGCAGATTTCCACCAAATTGAAATATGTTACTCATGTGAAGCTACTATAGATGCTTGCAAAATAAGAGTGCGAAATTGTTTCTTTCAAAATAAACTGTGAAAACGAAAAAATTTCAGGATACATAGCCATACAAGGACTCCATTGTTAAAGCGGTTAGGCTATGTGGGGTTCCCTTGTAAGTAGCCATCTTCAGCGCTGGAAGACAAAAGTCAACTCGAGTTCAAAGTCAATGTTTCTCTCATCGCTGAAGATGACTATTTAGTAGCCGAAATACGTATCCTGTATTTCAACTCTATGAATTACAGGTTCCTCCCTATTTGGCCAGCCTAAGGCGTGGAATCCACATTGTGATAATTTAAATAGGTGTATATTTAAATATTTGAATATAATGAAAGACAAGGGTCAACAGTGGCGTAAATAAACGATAAAATAATTTAATCAACAAGTTGGGGATACATTAAAGAATGTTAAAAATAGAAAGGCAATAAAATAAATAAACAGCACTGTCCCTAACGGACGCGAAATACAATAATTCTAAAATATGATCGAGATCAGTTATTACGAGAGACCAAGCAAGTTCCCGGCTTGGGATAGGTTTCTAACCGCATAGTAAGGGCTGCTAGGGGATACATTAAGAACAGGGTACTTACAGTTGTGAAGATCTAGGAGCGAAGTCTTGAAGATACACATTCGGCATAAGTTCTCTCAGGAAGGCACGATCCACGAAGCCTCTCATTCGAAAGACCCGCCTTATATATCCCCCTAGCATTACCCATAACTCTATGCGCGTTATCACGATCCTGATTGGCTGCCTGCCATTCCGATCTCCTCGCCCCCTGGTGGTCACGATCCAATTTAGTCACAAAGCTTCCGGGGCGGCCGCTGGCAACTTGGGGTCTCCCATCTCTATTAACAGGCGATGATTCACCAACACGTGGAGAGGGGGGGGTAGACACAGAAGTTACAATGCGTTGTAATTGACAAATGTCACAACATGCATAAAAACGGTAGAAACCACATGGCAGAAAATGTTCTGACATCACTTCCTGCACTCTTCTTTCTGCTCGATAGAAAATTCTCTTATCTTTGTAGGCTATGACTCAATCCAACTCGTATAAAAAAAATCACTTGGTCTTCACACACTTCTCTCAGTTTTGGTTTTTCAGATAAATTTAAGATAAACCAACCTGTAAGAACAGCGGGGCTTGATGGCTATTTGTGCAACGACGTACAGGAGCAGTATGCAGAAAGAGTCAATGAAGACAAAATTGACCAAGTATCTGGAGATCAGTGGCACAATCCTGCACAATCAAGCCATGTTTTGTCCATTATCATAGTACAGAGCACATCATTGTCTCACAAATATTCACTTCTGATAGAAACTGATGTAGAGTAATTCTGTTATCCTTTCACTAGAATAGGCACCTGGCTCCACTCAATTTATTTAAACATTGGTAAATTTTAGAATAACCAAATTCAGGATTTTTTTTGGCCAAATTTGGCTAATTGTTTAGGATGTAATTATTGAAAGCGCAAAATGTAATAATGAAATATGAAAACATGCTACCATGAAATCGGTGTATGATTCTTCACTTGATTCGCAATGAAATCCTTTGCAAACTAGTTAAAAATCTTTCCCAAATTATGTTAAAGCATCATGCAAAGGTTAATGCTCATCGGTTCATAGTTGTAGAGATTATCGAGAATATACACACGTTGGCTTTTATTCATATATAGCAGGGCTGTCCAAGATTTCTGTCCGCGGGCAACGTCCGTGCACGCAAGTAATTTTCCTTCCACCCCTATTGCACATTACGTTTATCAGTTCCTTAAAGTCGAGTTGCTAATTATCAATTCGACACTGTAAAAAAAAAAAAAATGATGCAGTTTACTATTTTATTTCCTTCGTTTTAATGTGAAAATTTTCTCGATATCAGGTAGAAATGTATTTTCTTTTTCCCGACAGGACATGATTGCATATAAAGCATTTAGAATCCGATCTGTGTTAACCCCTTGTATGTCGTTAACATGACATCCATGTAAGGGGCAGCGAGGAAGTGGGGGGAAATATTCTGAAGGGGAGACTGGATGGTAGACAGAGGGAAACAATGAAGAGGGGAAACAACAATAGACGAGGGCGGAGCACAGACCAAACGAGATGGAGGGGACAATTAGGGGAAAGAAATGAAAATGAGAAACTATATAAAATTTATTTTACTGAAATTTTTATAAAATAAATAGTTATAAAAATCTTTATTCTATTATTATTTTATAATTTTAAACATTAGTAAAAAGATGAATTTTATAAAAATTGTGATTGACACAACCAAAGAACAAGGAAGTAGTAGGCTAAAATTCCCCTTGCTAAGAGAACAATAGATGAGGGTAAGCAAGTCAATGATGGTTGGGGACAACAATAGATGAGGGGAAAACCAGGAAAGGATTAGAGAAATTACATGCAGTGAAGTGGCAATTTGGGAATAAGAAGCATGACACCAGCAGGATATAAAGGGAAAAAGTTCCTGACAAGCAAAGGGTTAAATGAAAAAAAAAAACCCAAAAAAACAGATCCTCCCACTCCGGTTTAAATACTTTGTTCAATGATTTTATGCCTTTTCGGAATGTGCCATGTTATGCGAGATGAAAAACAACCAAGTATCAGTAACAAAGAAATAATGCCTCGTTTAACGGAATCTACCCCTAAAGTCTGTCAACACTGCATAGGAAAAACTCTACCCACTCCCCTCCTGAGTTTTGGACTATCCCCTTGGCTTTGCCTGCGAGCTTTTTATGTTGCACGCGGGCGACTTGCACAATTTGGACGGCTCTGATATATAGGGTGTCAAATAAGTTCATGACTTCAGTAACGGAAGACACGCATCGAAATGTGTTTTGAAAAGAATGGTACTCGTGAGAGCATATTATATAAACCAATATGGTTTTCATAAAAAAATGTTAATTTTTTCCTTTGCATGAAAACTTAGGGGATCCCCTGTAGAATATGGATCTGTTCCATCTGATTAATTATGCTATGGTGATAAAACTTGTTAGATTTTACGTTTCTTTACATTGCTTCTCAAATGTCAAAACAATGTTATCAATGAAGAGACGCTACATTTCTAAAAAACAAAAAAAAAACAAACAAAAAAAAAGCCTTTGCTATCTGTGGCTTTTTATATCAAAAAATTCTGACCATTCTGAGTTTCACAATGTTTATTTTAATTATTATACGTATAAATAAAAACAATGACTATTTTCAAATTGTTTGCAACTGCCAACCCTAATAATGGACAGGATAATAATGCTTTCTTATTAGGGGCTTTAGCTAAAAGCTACTTATAAGAATGCACGTTTGGGCTGTGTTTACCCGTCCACCATTGCATGATTAACTTAAAAGCGGATTCACTTTTTCAAATTCTAATTTCGACAATATCATCATCAAGGTCTTATTTCGGCTACATCATCTTTTCAGGCTTTTGAAAATTTTGAAAATTTTAATTTTGTAGGGGTAGGGGTTAGACTCCATGTGTTATTTAGAAAGTTGTAGAGCATCATGTAAAATGTGGGTTTAGCAAAAAACCATAGGTAATCATCTTTAATCTCATTTCTACCAATAATAAACCCTAAATTATGACTAGGTATGATGATGTAACAATGTAAGAAATTTTCGCGCTCAGGCTTTGAGTAGAGGTGGTGTTGGCTTAAGTGGGTAAAACCGTGAACAAATGGTTTAAGCTTTACAATTTTAAATGGTTTATTTCTTTTTGGAAATATGACTGCAGAGGGAGCTGGTTGTTACGTACATGGCAGCCTCCTTGAGTATAGTATATATGTGTGATTATAACTACAAAACATGTTTTAACAACTTAATTTTTTTTTAATGACATGATTTACTTTACCTGATCTTTGCCCAAATATGGAAATCCAACAATATAATTCGTAATTGCGAGCTCTTCATCCAAATCCCAAGCTGTTTTGAGCCCTGATCCGACGCCGCTTCGACGAAGCGTGGTCAGCCATGTTTTTTTTTTTCTCAAACGAAATGTTGCAAATAAACGAACTGAAAAAACTACGTTGGTGTCGTTTTCGTTTATTCTGTTTTTTCCCGATCATTTAAACATAAACAGTTTATTTCGAAACGTGAAACCGCCTTATGTCTAACAATTAAAATAGAAAGTTTAACTGGACACGCTCACTTCGTTGGATAGGGTATATCTGCAGAAATAGCAGCACGTCGAGAACTATCTGCATTTGAAGGGGGGATGATTGCTGGTACCAACAGATGGGTGCCTCAATATCAGATGTAGCCAACACCCTGCAATTTTCCTGCACAACCGTTGCAAGGGTCTATCGAGAATACACCCAACGAAGGGTTACAATCCATGTCGGACAGCGGACGGGCTGCAAACACCTCACTGATGCCAGAGGTGTTCGCTGCGTCATCCCCACTTGCAACTGCTGACCGAAGGGAGACAGCGGGCCAAACGTGTGGTACAACCAGGAACATCCCACAACTATGTCCGTGACGACAATTCGGCAAAGTTTAGCAGCTGCAGGCTTTGGGAGCAGGAGGCCACGACTGGTGCCGCTCATGACAGCTGCACATCGTCAGCAATGCTTAGCCTGGGCCAACCAACATCGACATTGGACCACTGAGGACTGGCGAAGGATTGCCTGTTCCAACGAGTCACGGTTTCAGCTGTATCGGGCTGATAGTCTTAACCGTGTTTGGTGCAGACCACTCAAGCAGGTGGAGGCTCCATATTTGTCTGGGGTGTTTTCTCGTGGCATGCAATGGTCCATTAGTGCATCTGACATCCACTCTGCGTGCTATTTCCTACGTCTATGTCCTTTATGAACTGTTTTTACCCCGCAGGCGACTGCATCTTCCAGCCAGATAATGTACCTCCATACATGGCCCTTGTGATAAGGCAGTGGCTGGAGGAACATGCTACCGACTTTACGATAATGATTTGGCCTCCACGTTCCCTAGATTGCAACCCCATTGAAATTTGTGGTATGTCATCAAACAATCTATCAGGTTGTCACCAGCACAATTGGTAAATGCAGCACAGTTATGTGGTGCAGTGGAGGCAGCATGGCTTGCAGTGCCTGACCTGGTAGACTCTTCCACGACGGGTCGCCACAGTTATCCGGGCCAGAGGGGCTTAATACTTTATTAGGCTGGTGTGTCATGACTTTGGTGAGTGAGTGTGGATAAGTTTGCTCAAAAAAATCATTGATACACATGCAGTATCTTGTCAAAATAGTTTACCAGCCATGAAACCAGCCTTCAGAAGGCCCGTGTGGCCTAATGTCTTTGCAATTTCATCAGCCTTTTGACATGAGAGGGACCGTTCACTGGAGCATTTGTTTCTTAAATATTGAAACCAACTTCAGCATCTTTTCCATTTTGCTTCCGCTTCCTATTTGACCCTTCACTTGCAGCTTTTCTCCCAATTCTTCTTCTTTTACCATATTTCCTAGCAGTGCTTGCGAAATTTGCTAACGTTCAGCAGCTACAAGTTTCAAAAGACTACACTCCATTGAATGAAACAGGTTCAAAAGGTCAACTTTTTCCACTTGCTGATAAATCGCATCTTTTTCTCTTCTGAGCTATTTCTCTTCCTAACCTAACCAGTGTCTAGTGCCCATTGGCTTAGAGGGAAATATTGATATTTTAAGCATAGATAAATGAACTATAAGCGGAGTGTTCATTTATCTGGAGTAAAATGAGAAGAAAAGTAGAGTTCGTGAACTACCTCAGAAAAAAAAATGGTTTTATTAAGCGGATTGTGGCGCCTAAAGTGAAAATTTATTACCTAGGAAATGGTTAGAAAACTCTGGAGTGAGCTGCAGTGGCCATAAAAAGCGGGTGGCCATATTAAAGGTGGCTACAGTAAGTGGCGACCACTGTATCATTGAGAAATCTCAGATTGTTTATTGGTGTTTTTCATTGAGAGTGGTTGGGGTTATGTTTGAAAAATAACAGCTGTAAATTTTTTAGTGATTCATTGTAATTTTTCTTTTTGAAATGTGATTGCTGTTTGGCATACATAATTTCTTTATTGAAGCAAAATTTAAATTGTGCATTAAGTAAATTAAATAAATCACTAGAAATCAGATTAAGAAAGAAAACTGTGTAAATCATAGCCTTCTAGATAAGGTGGATTTTTATTTTATCAGAACTATTTAAAGCATTACTCTTTGATTATTAGGAGCTTTAGCAAAAAAGTTACATATGAGCCATTCTATGTGAAATGGAACAGCTAAAAAACACTACATTCCCTACATCAAACTAAGTAACCCCATGGTGTTAATTTTCATCTAACATAATTTCTTATAAAAATAGTCTCAGTCAAATTGGCAAAAATTAGCCAGTTAAGGTGTTCTAAAAATGCACGTTTCTCAAACTGTACGTCGTACAAGTTTCATTCATAGCTATCGGCCTCGTGGCTCAGTGGTCGCGTGATCGCCTCTGATGCCCAAGTACGTGGGTTCGACCCCGGCCGAGCACGACGAGGATTTTTTCAGGGGAAAATCCTGAGATCACGCACTTCCTTTGGAAGGGAAGTAAACCCGTTGGTCCCGTGTAGTCGTTTGCCGGCTGCACGTTAAAGAACCCTTGTGAGGCAAAATTTGCAGCCCTATAATGCAGTCCTGAAATGACCATGGCAGTTGAAAAGGACGTTAATACCAAACAAACCAAACTAATCATTCATAGCTCTTTTTAAAGCTTAAAATGTGTGCTTTTAAACTAGAGGGTGGTTATACAGGGTCCGGCAAAATGATCTGACACATTTATAAGTTTAATAAAATGCAAATAAAGTAAAGAAACAAAAAAGTGTTATTATTGAAAAGTACATATAATGCCATTGTTGTTTTTTTTCATGTTTTAAAAATTAAATCAGTCAAATGGGATCCATTATTGTCCACACACTGTCGAAGGCGTTCAAGGAAGTTGTCTATAACTCGGCAGGTCATTTCATGTGGAATGGCAGTAATTTCTTGACGAATTGCATCTTTAAGTTGTTCAATAGATCGAGAACGATTAATGTATACCTTTGACTTGAGGTATCCCCAGAGAAAAATATCGCACGGATTTAAATCAGGTGAACGGGTGGGCCAACCGATGTCACCACACAATGAGATCAAATGACCAGGGAACATCTCCCTCAAAATCCCCATCGCACGTCGAGAAGTGTGGGCTGTTGCCCCATCCTGTTGAAACCAAACGTTGTCCATATCGTGGAGCATATTCAATTTTGGTCTAAGAAAAGTCTCTAGCATCTCACAATATCGATCAGAGTTCAGTCACTGTAACGTTGTCTTCTTCGAAGAAGTACGGACCCCTTATACCGAATTCTGCTACAGCACACCATACAGTCACCCGAGGACAATGCAAAGGCGTTCATGCAACTCCCGAGGGTTGTTCTCGGCCCAGTATCTGAAGTTTTGCTTATTCACTGTGCCACACAGGTGAAAATGTGCCTCGTCACTGAACAACACAACTGCTGCATGGGGGACATGATGTTGAATATCCAAACACAATGCTTTGCGAGTTTCAATGTCCCGTTCGCTGAGTTCTTGTGCCAACATCATTTTGTATGGATGCATTTGAAGATCATTGTGAAGAATTCTTCTCAAACTTCTTTCGGAAAGCCTAAGAGCCTGGGCTCGTTTAAATGTCGAACGGCGTGGAGACTATTGAACTGAAGCTCTTACTGCTGCCACATTTTCTGGGGTTCTGGCTGTGTGAGGTTGGCCGGTTGATTTTCGTTTCAATGCAGATCCACTAGCTCTGAAGTTGGTAACCCATAACAAGATCGTGTTTCGAGTTGGTACGGGATCATGTCTACCAAGATTGAAGTGCAAACGGAACGCTCGTTGTGTTGCAGTTACAGATTCGTTTGTTTGATAAACTTTTCCACAATGAAAGCGCGATGCTCACCAGTCCAATTCATGGCAGCAACTGAAAAAGAAACGAAAAACAATGGCATTATATGTACTTTTCAATAATAAAAACACTTTTTTAGTTTCTTTACTTTATTTGCATTTTATTAAACTTATAAATGTGTCAGATCATTTTGCCGGACCCTGTACAATTAAGTTCGCCTACTCAGAGCCCTCTAGAGCTCAATCTAATGAACCGATTCTGATGCAAATTGAAATGTAGGCTATTCAAACCACGAGGGAGAGAATTCCAGAAAGAAAAAGTTAGTGCAAATTTTCACCACCAGATATAAATGTGGTGCTGTGGAATGACAAATGGAGATTTTAAATTAGTTTTGTTTTAAACAAGCAGGCAAGGTTTTTGTTTGATTACAACATATGTTTGTTCTCATTATCGACCTAATTAGCAGAAAGTTTATGTAAATTAGAAAGTCAACAACTCAGAATGGATGGATTGATCCATTCATTACATTGAGTGAAAAGCTTTCACAAAAGATCATGGTTTTAAGCAAGAAAAGAGCACTCGCTATTGGTTAAGTTGTTTTACCAGAATGGTAGAAACAATCCAGCTGCATTGGGAGCACATCATCTAACAGGGCTGCGAATAGGGCCCATATCTATTGTCAGATACCGGGTTGTGACAAATGTTAAAGAAATTTGAATCTACTGGCGATTTGGCTGTCGCACCAGGAAGAGGACTGTGCAAGATAGCAGACGAAGTTGTTGAGGACGTGTCTGTTGCAGTGGTGGACAGAGCTTCCTCTTCTCAACATTCTCCAAGTTCTCAAGTAACGGCATGTGATTGTTCATCCCATGATCCACGTTGCGAAAGGTCTTGCTGTCCATACTGCATTGGTACCCGTGCAAGATTAATCTGGCACAACAGCTAAAATCTCAAGATCCCAGTCAACATGCTGAATTTGCTCCTCACTTTCTGACGAGGATGATTGTTGATCTATGGCCGTGGGACATTCTATGGTCAGACGAAGCACATTTCACCCTAGGAGTGATGAACACGCATAACGGCTGCATATGGGGTGCCTCGCTTCCCCATGTTGTGCATGAAAAGCCATTGCAACCTGAATGAAAAAATATTGACTTCATATCAGTGTAAGAAGAAGAAATTGATACTGGTGTCCGATCTAAAAATAAAAGTTTGGAGAGCAACTGAATTTCAACTCATTCTATCAGCAATATCTTTCTCAGTTTTCACGATATTTGCTTGGGCTTTTTATAAGAGTAGCTCTATACATTTGGCTAATAAATTATGCAAAAGACAATTTGGTAACTTATGCGCATGCACAGTTAAACATTATTTAGTAAAAATGCTCATATTTCATCAAATATTTAATATTTTTCTATTCTGATTGCAGGGTGTTGTCTGTACTGTAGTTTGTCAAGTTTTCTGTAAATGGTATTGCATTGGGTTGAAAATCTTGCGTGTTATAAACAAAAAACTTAAGAAAACATTTCGACCTTTTTAAAGAAACCTTTATATCTCCATGAATACATGAACTATTCTCATACAAATGAACACAGAAAAGTAAAACAAGCCTCTTAAGCATATGCTACAGCTACAATGCCATTCAAGCATTATTTTTTACAGTGATTCCAAACATTATTTTTTTGGTTCACTTCTTTGCTGGTCCCCTAGTTGCCTTTGCTGAAATGAGGTTTAACATCCTTTTTACACCCCTGAAATTTCAGGATAATTCGTCAAGTATTTTTCTAGATATTCGACAAAACGTCTAAATTCAAAGTGTCCGGTCATTAATGGCAATATGGTGTATTTTCAGATGTAATTGAAATTAAAGAAAAATTTACTTAATATGATTTTAACATTGATTTTGAAAATTTAAGTTAAAACAAGATATCAAAAATCTGTACCAAAAAAAACAAACGGAACCTCGATTTTACGAATCTCAGGGGACCAAAAACATTTATTCGTAAAATCGAACTTAGTAAAAACCAGACCAGAAAATTTAAGTGAATAATTTAATTCCACAATAAATAATTTTTACAGTTTTAGATTAATTAATAACAATTTTATAAGTCAAAAGTCAATTTGATTTTTGAAAATAGTTTAAAATTGTTGGTTGTGGTAAATTTGCACATGAATTTAATTCCTTCTTAATACGATTTGATAATTCAGAAAACTTTCAAAATTTTCTTTGGGGGATTTTTCAGAGTAAAAATGTTTTTGCAGTGTATTTAAAGAATTTTTAATATCCGACGATGTTATGGGTTCCTTTTGGGCTTCGTTGCCATTATAATCAATCTCGTGTTTGATGCTGCTATCTTTGATTAAATCATAGACGAAGTTACCACTACCAACAAACTCGGAAAATTTATTATTGAAATTCGACCTACTTTTTAAGTTTTCCCATGCTTCGAAATCAGTAGCACAGTCTGCTTGGCTTTCACAATCAACTGGCTCGACAACATTGCTTTTGACATTTCTAATATCAAAAGTGAAAGCAGCTTACGAATAGATTTTCTCATATCGAAACTCTCATGAACACGTGCTTAAGTAATGGAAGCAAAATGATTCATTGGCTACTTGACCAATTAGAGATGGGTATCATTTGCTTAACAAAAAAGTTTAAAATGATTGGTTTAATTAATGAAAATTTTACTATTAATTACTATTGGTGGCTTTGTAAAAACCGTATTTTGTTTTAAAAATACATCGTAAAAATGAGTTTATTACAAGAAAATTACAAAATTGGGGTCAGGGTTTCAGAATTACTTCATAAAATCCAGAAGTTCTACTGTCTTGCATATTTCTTGATATTTGTTCTAATGGCCATTCAATTTTCAAAGTGGGATTCCTTTTAGAAGTAAAGAAAATAATTGAAATGATATAATTTAATTAAAAATGTTAAATACTCATGATCGTCGCTTCAAGGACGTCACCTAAGCCATTGTTGTATTCCTGTTCCTGCTCACACATCAAGAGAGCTTACATGACTTGATAAATAATTTAATATTGATTGATCTTTTTGAAATTCCATCCTATAATTTTGTAGCGTTATGAAATCGATATGAGGGAATTAAAATCTTAATAATTTTAGAGTATCGTTTTCAGGTTAATATGAATATATAAAATTAAAACTATTTTCTTCCCCTCATATTTTATTTTGTAGTCCATAAAGTAAATTAAAGTATAAATGATTCATTCTGGCTTCAATTTGACATATGACAATTCCCTACGCGAATATAATCAAAGATACTTTGTTTTGTGATGAGATATGCTTCATTTTATTGTTTCTTTTTATTGATAACTTTGATAATTAATTATAATTAAAATATATTTTTATCTGGCAAACGAAACTATGCATGCCTTGTTTTATACACTAGAGTACACTGATAAAGTTTAAGAAAAATCGGAGACCCTAAGGTCAATTATCACCAGATTTTGTTCCATTTGATGTGGAATGACTCTTATAAGAATGCATGCTTAGTCTGTATGTTTATCTGTCCATCTGGCCATCTATCTGTCCACCATTTGCACAATAACTTGAAAACTGAATAACTTTTTCAAATTCTGCTTTCAAACTGACCATCAAGGTCTTAGCTCGGCTGTATCAACTTTTCAGGCTTTTTCATGGACCCATTCAAGTCTAATTCACGTGCTAAAACGGTGATCGTTAAGAATACCAAGATAGACATGTCATATAACAATCTATTTATTAGTCAAGAATCCTGTTACTTTGTTTATCTTTTAAGTATTGTTGATGTGAGCACATGCATGCGATGATCGCTTTGTCGACACACGATTGCTCAGTTGCTCATAATCTATATTGGAAGAACTTATTGGTTTTAGTGTCCATAGTTTGGTTTTGATTGGTGCACTGGGGTCGGAATTACGGGGGTGGGAGTCAGAGGGGACAAAAGATCATGTGCTATTTACTTAAGTAAAGGAGTGAAATTCAGTACCTAGATTCCTCTAGGCAAGATTTACTAAGTTTAGTCCCAATTATTGCAGTGGGATTGGAGTTGCATAAGTGACTGTCAATTGGTCTTTAGAACTATGGCAACATATGGCATGTGATATCATTCAATCTGAAATGATGAGAAAGGAAAGATGGAGCTTTTTTTACATTATCTAGATACTATGTTTGAAAAAATCAATTTTTTTAATTTTAAAAATGGGGGGGGGGTGCAGATAAAGGGGTAAAAATAGATGACTGCAGGGTTTGCTACTTGCCTATACCCTAGTCAGGGGGGATTAATTTCCTGTTAATAAATGTATAAATGTATTTCTGCTACATTGCTAAAGTTCCTCCTTGGAAATGTTTACAATATTTTATTGTATTCTCAATTTGAGAATGGTCAATGCAATCTTGGCACTCTTTTCTTATCCGGTCATATCTCCCTTAAAACATTTCATTTGGTTATATAAAAATTGTATAATTTAAACTTTGGCCTAAATTGAGAAATTATTGTATTTGAATGCATGCAAGTTAGAACTATGCTCACATTAAGTTTAGTCATTTATATTCTTTTAAGTTCAGATATTTCAATTACCCTTTATAGCCTTTTAGCCAGAATTGTTTTTTTCTAATCTTTTATCTCATAGGCCGACAATATTGTGTTAAAAGATAGAAAGTTAAATATTGCACCAGCAATAAAGAAACAAGTAAATCATTCCTTTTGCAGTGTTTTTAATTAAATTTAATTTCTTTTAATTAAGTTATTTTTCATGCATATAATATTTTTTCCACAGCAGCCTTTTACAAGAATGTTTGGTAAGTATGAGCAACATCATTCAGAGGTTGTTAGAGGTACGATATTTTATAAATAGAAAAAAGAAAGAAAGGAAAGTGAAGATAGTTATGCTTTTTAAATTTTAAACATTTAGATTCATCACAAGTTGTTCCGAATGGTACAGTGATGTACCACAATGGAGTTCCTTACACGTATCAGAATGGCATGGCATTTTTCACATCACCAGAAAACAATTACTCATTCCCACAACCTCAGGTAACGGAATTGCGAATTTTTTTTAAGCTAATTCTGTTCATTGTTGGTCACCAACTTAAGTATATTGTCCAATATCACTTTGTCAATTCAAATAATTCGTTTTATTCTTATTTTATAAAAGTCTGAATTAGATTGAAAGTTGTAACAATAAATAACTTAACAGATCGATACTTACTTACTTTTCAAATCCGTTAGGGTCGCGGGGGCAGCAGCCCTATGGAGGATCTCCAGTGATCGCGATCTTCTGCCATCAGGTGCATGTCCTCCCTGGTAATATCCAAGCGACTCGAACCCAGATTCTCCATGTAGTCTAGCCACCTGGTTCTAGGCCGACCCCTTGGTCTCTTACCCACCGGCTTGGAAAATAACAACTGCCTAGGAAGACTAGTTTGCGGCATCCGTATCACGTGGCCTTACCAGCGCAACTGAGATCTCTCAATGCGGAGAAGTAGCGGCTCAACACCTAAAGATTCCCTTATTGTGCTGCTGTACACTCTATCTAGTATGGTAACACCTGCCACACATCTCAGAAATCTCATTTTGGCCGCTTGTACCCGCAATCGCACTCTTTTGGTCATTACCCAAGCCTCATGACCATAGGTGAGAATGGGGACAAAGATAGATTTGAAGACTGAGAGCTTGGCTTTGTTACCCAGCTCGCATTTCGTTACCACGGATCGCCACAGTTCACGTCTGACACAGCTTGCTGCACCGATCCGAGCATCCAATTCTTTCTTCTGCCTTCCATCACTCATGAATGCAATTCCGAGATACTTGAATTTCTCCACCTGTCTCAATGAGGCTCCCCTAACATGGAGAGCGCACTGAGCAGGCTGTCTTGAAAGGACCAGAACCTCGGTTTTAGCCACACTGATCTTCATCCCAGCTTCTTCACATTTGGCTGCAAACCGGTCTAGTGCATGCTGAAGGTTCGTGCGAGAAGACCCAAGGAGGACAAGGTCGTCAGCATTTTGATCCTGGGATGAAAACCAGAATGTCCTTATGAACATATGTCCTACAAAGCGGTGCTACAGAGTTACATGCGATGGTATTGCAAAATGTACATTGGCGTTATCACAGGAAATGTTCAAAGTGTCTGCCATGGACTGGTGAAGCTGCTTAAAGATACCAGTGTCCTGTTGAACAGCTACATAGGCATTATTGATGCTTCCAGATGTTGTCGTTAACCAGAGTAGCATACACTGTAATTTTCATGTATCCCCACAGCTAAAGGCCTGTGGATTAAGGTTTTTTAGCCTATGCAGGCCAAGATACCAGATCTCTATACCTGATCCACAAATCCTCCAGTTGTCCAAAAACACTACTGTACACGTCACGCTGATCACATGAATGAAAACAAGTGACATTGTGTACATATGCATGTATCTTGGAAACAATGCTTGGGAACATTTGTTTTGATCCAGGAGTCTCCCGTGAAGTGAGTTACAAATGTATAGATACTCCCTGTATAAATCTGGACATTTTAAGTTATTGGCTCTGTTGATGTTTCCGTCAAAATGCATTGGCCACACTTGTGCAGTTTTGCTTTACCTTAAACCTGTTTTTTCTGTATGCTTGTGACAAGCATTCATAGCCACCATGCTGGATTATTGACCTTAATGTTGTGATTGATGCGTTTCCAACTATCGTGCTGTTCCGTGCATCAAGGCACTAGTCGTGACAATAAAAAACTTTTCAACTGTGATAATCTTATACAATTTGCGCTATATCCACTTAAAATGCCACTAATCAGAGCTTGCCTTAAACTCTACTCTTTCAGCTTAATCCCCTGTATCATGCACCTATTATCGCAGTCTTCCAATTTAACTTGAGCTTTGATTCTTCTTTTGTGATCGTATAGTGTACAGTAAACTGATTTAATCTACTTCTATATTAACTACAAAATTTATAACTCAATAGCTCCACTCTTCCTGCTGTTCAAGGTTTCCCTCCCAAGGTTCAGTAACAGGACAATGTATATGGCTTAAAATCTAAGTTTATTCATATAATTAAATAATAAGAGAGAGGAATATAGGCTAAATAATCAAAACAAGTTGAATTTGAACATAAATTTAAAAAAAAAAAAGATAATTTTGTTACTAGATTGAGTAGCAATGTCTATTACATTAATTATTAAAAAGTCAATGGAGGGAGTGTTCAACAAAACAAATATATGTGCGGGCCTGCTTATTATTCACTACAGTACTTATCTGTCACACATGAAGTTCTCGTAGGCCTCGCACTTGATGGCTTGTTTCATCTACATAGCTCCGGTGTTCTAGTAGCGTCTTTTTCCTCCCCTGCAGATCTCTCGATCAGATGACGGCTGACCACTGCTCTGCTGACACTTGCGTCTGCCTGGTATTTTTTTTGACGCCCTCTGGTCACACGCCTGACTTAGTGATACAATCTGAGAATGTGCAGACTCTCACCCCACTGGCTCCACACGTGCATCTTAGGTCCGCAACAGCGCTGCCTGGAGCCCCAGTATCCTAGAGATGCCAGTCACCTTTCCCGGAGGACAATTGGGCAAACGAAGTTATCAGTTATCGTCCCCTCTCGCTGCTCCCGACAGTATCAACTACTCATTCCCTCGCCTGGATACCTTGCCCGGAACTAAGCCTTGCTACCTGCTGCTTGAGCCAACGCACTCCCTTCTCACCACTGACCATTCGTGTCGATCATGGTTCTCCAGTTCCCTCCGTCACACGGCTTTGTTCGATCAGCCTCTGTTCATATCCCCAGATACGCCTTATCTTGACTCTGCATCTTCTTGTACAACTATTCTTGTACGACTATCGAGATTGATGGGTTAACATTCAGCTACCATGGGGTGGCTCTCCTAGAGAGTCCGAGAGCATCAGTCCATGAGTGCATAAGAGCGTCGCTAAGCATGAGAGTCCAAGAGAGCGTAATCTAGAAGATCAAAGCAAAAGCTTTTTTTTTGTGATAGAGCATACGGTAAGAGACAAGAGAGCTTTTTCCCCGTTTATTACTTTTTTGGTTCATTCAATAGTTTCTTCCTCTCATTGGCTGCTCGGGCTGCTTCCCAGAATCTACATCCGGAGCTCCCACGGGATGCTTCCGTTGCCATGGTGACTCGTGCTCTTTTTTCATCACTCATTGTTTTTCGATCTTTTCGCGCCAAAACTAGCAAATAAAGAGGAACAACGTGGGTTTTTTTTTGTCGAACACCGCCATCCATGAAAAATAGGATTCTAGCCCAAAATATTCAATCTATCGTGTTACTGTAATGTTAATCAATTAAAAAAAAAACTATCCCGATAATAAACTATCTAATACAAAGGCTGTGGGGGGGAGGGTGTAAAAGAAATCCCTTTTCCTTAATGAAAAGTGTAGTTGTTTTTCTAAATGATTATTTCAATTGTTTATACAGATATGCTCTTGTATTTAAGAGCATATCTGTAGTGTTGAGTCATATGAACCATATTAACATAAATATGCCATATGTCCCTTCACAATATAAATATATCCTGTTGTCACTGCCTTTGGTGTTTTTGCTGTACGCATACATCTGCATTTCTCTTGTTGCGTTCAAACTCTAGAACCATTTATGATTGTTGCTCAGTGCCCTGTTATTAGACACCCTGTTATTGAGAATAGCCCTTAATGCCGGGTCTCGATTAGTCGCCGGGGGGAGGGGTCCAGACCATTGAAACAAACAGATGCCCGGGCGTGTATTCAAAATTTTACGATATTAACCTTTTCACTGAGTAAAAAAATTTCATGCTCATTCCTGATAAATTATTATTATCCACTCTTTGCAGCATAACTAGAATTTTAAAGGCTGTGGGGTGAATCTGATTTCTGCACCACATCTGTGGCAACCATAAGATTGATATGCCTGGTGACACTTTTCAAGGAAAGTTTAGCATTCTGCACTTAACCCAAAATAAGTTTGATTCATTTGATGAAAGTGAGGCTGACAAAAATAAGACCGAAGATGTGAATGACTAATGAGACTGATAATGAAGTTCATAACAATTTTCATCAGCTCTTTAGAGTTTTATGAAGCACTGTTGCTAGTTTTTCTACACCATAAATTTGTTGCCATAAAATTAGTCTTGTGTGACACTATTAAAGCTGCTTGTAATAACTGTGCTATATAAGAATTTTTTTTTTTTTTTGCCTCTGGTTTTACTAATTGTACAGTTTTCTATTTTTTGGGTTAAAAGATCAGGGGTTGGGTTATGCAGAAGGTTGATTATAATCTTTGATAACAATTTATTGCGGATAAAGTGTACGTGCACGTGACAGAAAGCACAAGAAATGATGCTATTACATTCGAAACTAGTAAATGTCATGAAAAAAATTTCCAAAATCTGATCTTACTGGAAAGGGTACATTAACAGGAACCCCTGTGGCCCGGTTTTAAATGAGGCACACTACAGGTGCAGATTCCCGGTTTCCTTAACCACCCGCTGCAGCTCTATGTAGCCAAAGGGACAGTTTCCGATGTGCAATTGCCTTTTGCCCTCCTCTGCTTTTATGAGGCTGCACTCCAGATTACCATACTAATAATTTCTAATGACTGCTAGCAACATGAAACCAAAATAAATAACCTGTGTCTTTTACAAAGACAGATTCACTTCCAAAAAAACATTTAACTTTTATAGCGAAACATAGTCTGCTCAACAGAGCTCGGGTCACACTTAAAGAACTGTTCTCAACAGCCTCAAGCACATGGGACTCTTCTGCCATAACACTTTACATCTGGGCAAAACCATGTAGAACTGCTGACGCACATTAAACGCTGGTCGGCATAATGCCATCAATGTACTGCCTCTCCGTTGCAGTGATATTAAGCGCAGACATCAATTTGCATAAGTTGTGGGCTTCTCTGCCCGACACATCACCTTACGAACTGTAGGCTGACGACCCATCAGCGACGACTTCATGAACGGGGCGATACTTTTCCTTCATTGGCATAAACTGAATACAAGTTCCAAAACGGCATGATAATTTCTCCTTCAACTTTTAATTCTGCATAATTAATGGAAGCGATAATGCTCCATTAAATAAAAAACTGCAGATAACGAAACGACTCGTGTTTCACAAAGAGGGTTCCATACGCCTGCCATTCGAGCGTGCTCTCACTCACAAGATATGAACAAGTTTCTTGCAGGGAGAAAATACAGTACATCCTCACTGAAGGAAAACTTCATTCCAAAAAAAAAACAAACTTCAACAATGAATGAAGAGGCTGCCCTCATCTTGGAAAATCTGAGCGTGAGTAATGACACCCTCAACAATACCCGAGCGCTGTTGCCTGTAACAAACACGACAGCGGCCAATTAATTGAGCAGAAATTTACTTTTTAAAAAACAACAGCTATAATATTATAATAACAAAATAAAAGAAAACAGCACACTGCACCTAAAGAAAACGCCGAATTATACCTCAAACTGACACTTAGTCAAAAGTCAACACATGCACATACCTACTTGCTACCCCCTCCACGCATTTCACCGCACAAAAACGAACAAACTCAACAACACAAACGCTTGCACCAAAACAACATGCGAAACCCGACCAACCAAACAAACTAACACTTCAAAAATAATTTCCACACAAAACACACACAATAATTTGCCTCTGCTGGGCACATTGTATTATACTGACATGTAATGTCACAAATTCATTAACATAAACATATAGCAATTGGCATGACTTCTTGGGTTATCAATCCGGTCCCATTCGACAGGGCACAACTAATGGGTAGCGTTTACACACCATAACCAACCCTTTGCAGCTATACCCTGTCTCAGCTTTAGTTGAGTGACGTCACAAGTGAAGCGGTTACAGTTCGTTTGCATGAACAAATAGTTCGAATAATTTTCTATATAAAAAGTTCGAAACTCTTTCTGCAGTCATATTTCATATTTTTCTATTTTTCTCCTCTATATAATAAAAAATCGGCGGATAGAAAAGCCATTTGACGAAATTAAAAAAGAAAAAAATTAAATGAAGTCAGTCTGTAGTCGAGATTATTTGATTGTAAAATGGCAGCGTCTGGTTCCTACATGAATGCCAGATGTCAGAAATGAAAGATGATCCGATTTTCCATGAAGAGGATTAAAATATTTTAAATATTAATTTAAAAAAATATCTGATAGATACCATTCGACTATTTATTTTCGAGAAGCCACACGGTCTAACGTAGTACAAGGCTATGGTACTAGTCTAATGGCGGAAGCATACAATGTTGTGCACTATGTCCGTGACGTCACTCAACTGAAGCTGAGACAGGGTAAAGGCAACTGTCACCCTCACAGGCCATAGTTTAATTCCACG
This sequence comes from Rhysida immarginata, assembly GCA_023313115.1. NCBI lineage: Eukaryota > Metazoa > Arthropoda > Chilopoda > Scolopendromorpha > Scolopendridae > Rhysida > Rhysida immarginata. The sequence goes on along the minus strand of JAHWFO010076664.1, from coordinate 637,144 downwards.
AGGCTCTTGTAGGGTGCTCCCAAGTTCCGGCTATATGCTTCGAAGGAAGCTCCCACGTTATTGAAATAGTCGAATCCCGTTATAACGAAGTTCAAAGGACCACCACTTCATTATAATGAAAACTTCGTTAAATAGATATTGCAAATTAATATGAGAATAAATGAAAAATAGTTTATTTTAAACTGAATATACATTTTTTAATGTTTTATCCTTAATTATGGCAAAATATCAATTATTATTACAGTTTTAAATGTACAGTTAGATTATGAAATTATCTGTACTGTAACAGTAATGCTTATCCTTACTGGAAATTATGATTAAAAATGGAAGTTGTACTTTTCACTGTTAAGTCTTTTCCACTGTAAATGGTAGTCTATATGCATAATTTCAGTAAATAAATTGTACATAAGGATTTTATTTTTTAATGGTTCTTGTTTTCAGATATTTAAACTAGTTTAACATAATTACGCAATACAAGCGTTACCTTGAGTGTCTTGTTTGCATTCTTCGTAACAATACACGAATAAAATGGTTCCGTTTCACAGTGACTGCGTTAACTGTTAAGTTTCCAACGAATGTTCTTATGTTCCACAATAAAGTGGCCCTTACTGCCTCACTAAAATTGACCCAGGCTTGTTTCTGTCCTAAATCTGCAACACTGTTTGCTTGATGGGCTCAATAGTTTCTTTGGAACACTAAAATTACGCACTCATCAGATGTGAAATCCTCAATCTGAAAATGCCACACTTTCCTGCACAGTAGGCTCTCCCAGGGCGCTCCCTGGCATGTTGCATTAATGTATATACGTCTGGCTTACAGTTTATCTTTGCAGAATTAGTTTGATGCAAACAATTTAACTACTGGCTGTCGGGAACGAATTACGAAGATTCTACGTAATCATGAAACAAATTAATGCAGTTCTCTGGGCTGTTCACGTACAACATAACAAACATGCTTTGTATTGCTCGAGGTACGAATCGAACACAGAGGTCTGCCTAGCATCCCAATCATGAGTGATAAACATCGCCGTACCAGCTCTTTGGCAGTGAAAAACGTTCTCCCCCATGAAAAATTCTCGAATGTCAACAAATATGTAAAATAAAACAAAGCGCGTAACAATGGTAGTGGAGATGCCAGCATCCTTTCTCTGAAAATTTCTGAGAAACAATACTGGCTCATAACAATCCATCGCAGATTGCATCGGCAACAAAGACTTTAAATCTACTACAAAAAAAACAAAAAATACAACTACTAATGTGCAACAGGTAAGCATAACCAACTATATTGTCTAAAAATCTTATGTGGATAATGCAGATGATTAACTTAAGAATAAAATAAAACTTTTTCCACAACGAAACAGGAATTGGATAAACATAACATAACTTAGATAAATTCGCTAATAGGGCCCCTATCTAAGTTGAGTAACAATTTTTTATCTGTTTTTTGAATGGCTAACTTTCGAAGGCGTCCAGAAGGTGTTTCTTGTTTATTGACTCAATAAGTTTTATATTGTTTAATAAGAATTCATGCCCGGTATCTAGAGAGTATTTGGTATGGATAACTGATTCCCTCTACCATAACTTGTCTCTTGTGTTCTTCAAATCTTGTTTCAATATTACGGAAAGTCTGTCCTTTGTACATCATGGGGCATTGGGAACATCTGGCTTCGTATATTCCTGATTTCTGTAGTGGTGGAATCTGGTGGAACAACTAGATAGGGGCCCTATTAGCGAATCACCATTGATCAAATGGGCGACGCACTTACCCAATCAATAAATTTCAGTTGGATCTTTGTCTTGATTGGCTTCAGTTTGTTATAAATACTCAGCATGTTCTATTCCAAGTCAGTTCTCTCGAGGGGCTCCTTGGCTGCTGAATGATGAAAGCAAAGCTTTCGAAAAGCGCTTACAGACTCGGGTTGTATTTTTTCATTTTATTTACGGTCTTTTTCTTTTTGTTTGTTCAATTCCTGTTTCGTTGTGGAAAAAGTTTTATTTTATTCTTAAGTTAATCATAACCAGCTATGGCAAAACTTTATTAATAGCAAGAAAATGAACTACAGTAGAACCCGTATATAACTAAATCTGTTAAACAAAAAAACGCTTAAAACGAAAAAAAATAGCATACCCCAGTCCTGTTAGAGAAAGACATTCAATGTTAGCTGTTTAGAACGAAAACATTTCTAAAACAAAACCGGTTATAATGAAGAATTTATCCTTTATAGAAGAAAATACATCTTTCCAGTGTTTTTGTTTTTTTTTTAAGTTTTCCACGGATTTTTAATTTTATTCGCTTGTGTAAAGGATGAATACGGCTTAAGTATGGCAGTGTTTGTAAATTGAGCACACAGAGGGCGCTTGCTTCAAATGCGTAAAATCATGCGCTCCTGAGCTTAGTGAGCGTAGTTTATCTAGGCTCAGTTTGCTCGCTACGAAAACAATATGGCGGCTCGAAAGAGAGCTTTATAACTTCAATGAATTTGCGTGTTTTTTTTTTACATTTTCTTTCGTCATTCTTTTGATATTTAATTGCTGCCAGTTTCAAATTCCTTTCCTTTTACAGTGTATGTCATTTTAGGAAATTCTGTTCATCATTCTCTAATAAATTTGAGTAAATCTGCGATGATCACGTTGGTTCGATGTAAATCGTTAGTACTGGTAAATTACAAGAGCGCTCCCTCAGACGGTTGTGGAAAATTCTATCTATTACCCGTCATTCCGTTATTTCTCTTAAATCACGCGTGGCCAAAGAGAAATTAGCGAAAATCACGTTGTTTCTTTCTTTAATCTCGTTGATTGTGCCACTGTAATTTAGTCGATTATGGCTTCAAATCCATCAAAAAAAACAAAAAAAACTCAATTCAGTAACATTAGAAACAAAGGTAAAAATTTGGGAAGCGGTTGAAAACGGCAGTGTTAATAAAGGGGAATTAGCGAGGCAATTCAACATTCCCCCGTCAACTCTATCAACAATCATAAAAAATGTGGATAAAATAAAAAAAAAATTATTTTAAACTTTTAGTATATTCATTTCTCTGATAGTAATACACATAAAATATGTACAGTATTTGAAAAAACCTGATGTCCTGTGTACTGTTTTAAAATTTTATCGATTATAACAAAACTATTTTAGGGTCCTATGGGATTTTGTTATGAGGCTTCTACTGTATTGCATTTTGCACTCACTAGTGCGATGATGACCACTTGAAATGGGTGTGGTAGGCCTAACTCAACAGGTCAAACTCCACTGACATAGTCATGGGTTTGGGTACTTCAGGGATTTTGTGAGCTATGCTGGTTGTAGCACTGTATGACATTCGTCAATCGCAACAAGTTGTGACTTTTGTCCTCCCTGCCCACGTGGTCCTGATGTCGGTGCCCTTGCACGTGGCCCTGAGACCCCACACTTCCACTTAGAGCTTCAGCAGAGTTATGGGAGTTTCCAGTAGCAACCACCAGGTGGCGATTGGAACTAGGCAGAACACAACCAATCAGGAACGAGATGATGCGAAGGGGCTGCTGGGTAATGCAGGAGGGATATATAAGGGTGCTGGGGAGGGAGATTCATTCGGAGTCCAATCCAGCTAAGATGCAACGAAAGACTGCCTGCCAGCCTTCGAAGCCTTATCTCCCAGATCTTCTAAACGTAAGTACCCGTTTCACCCTTGCATTACCAACTGCCTAGTTGTACTGCATGAACGTGTCCAGTCCAATCCGCATCTCGGACTTTAGACCACCATGGGGGCATTATTAACTTTCTAACTTGGAACTATTTGACCTTGATTTATTCTTGTGGATTATAACGATTGTGTTCCACTCGATAGGATAGTGCACACGATATTTTTTCGTGTTGAACTCAATTATGTAATATTACTTCAATTTAGCCAAAAAATTGTTCTTCTAATTTATTCATTGTATACGCTTCTCTATACTTGTTACATTAAAAATTTTACTGTTATTTTATTCCTGTCTCTTCTTTAACCCTTAGTATAGGTTTCTTGACATTAATTATCAAGATATCACAAATGCTACTTCAGGGGCACCCTTACCAGAAACTTCATGACGAAGTGAGACAAGAGCATTGAAACATCTCATAATGTCAAAGAATCAGAAATCTTATACTGCATCGTATGTGGTGCAGGTTAAAGCCACCCATGTTCAGGAGTTAGGCAGAGGCTCCCATTCAAAAAATAGTGGACAGTCTTCCGGCTGTTATCTTGGTGCAATGTCTTCGATAAGCCCCACCAGTGCACTGGCTATGCACGTGGGGAAGCAGTCGGGGGCAGCGTATGTAAGGTGACACCTGGATCAGTGTTATCAATTGGCACATGGAACACATTCTCCATGACAGGAAAGGAATCGGAGTTAGTGGAGGAAGCCAAATGATATTGGCTATTTTTTTTGGTTATTACTTCCACCAAACAGTCTGGTTGGGAACTGTGGACTTAGAAAGCGGGGGGGGGGGGAGATACTGAACTAGAGTGTGGACCCTAACATGACTGCCAAGACAGGAGTAAGGATACTCACAAGCCCCTGATTGGCAAATTGTTTCAGGTTGGACCCCTTTAGGTGGAAGAGTCTCTCCTGAAGCTTCAGAAGTGAAACTATCTGTTTGTTGCATATGCTCCAAGGCAGTCAAAGTACCTATTCTTTCTGGATGTTGATGCTGCTCTCAGCAAAAGGAGGAGGAGTGCAGATTCTATCATCCTTGTGGGCAATTTCGATGCACATGTAGAGGCTGATGACCAAACGTGGAAAGCCATAATTGGGAGTAATGGCAACCCCAATTTAAATGCGATTGGGAGGCGCTTGTTGGATCTCTATTGTAACAATGGGCTTTCCATCATGAATACCTTCCAGCACAGGAGTGTCTGTAAGTATACTGGTACAGGCATACGATGTATCAGAAGTTGCCGATTGATTTTGTAATCTGTGTTGGATACTCCTGTGAGGGGAGGGGCAGAATATCAACTGATCACCACCTTGTAGTCTGCACTTTGCTTTCTCCAAATCCATGTCAACCAAGTGAAATACAAGGTTTAGACTTGGTGCATCAAATGGGAGGCATTGGAAGATAGAGCTGTAAGCAAGACCTTTGCAGATTACTTATCTTCAAGTTTCAAAGAACTAACCAATGATCATAGCACTATTGAAGAGGAGTGGCAGTTGTGTGATATCTTCGGCTGCATTTTGCTGTGGTTGTAAGCGGTTATGTGGTGCAGGGCAGTGAGAAAAGGACTGCATGGTAAAGGTTAAGACCAAGAAGCTATCAAGGCAAAGAAAGAAGCCTATTTGCTATAGCTTGCAAATAAGTTGCCTTAGAGTCGTGTGCAGTGAAAAAAAGCAGCAACAAACTGTATAAACACCTAAAGCCAAGGTCTGAGAGAAGTTTAGGGAGAAATTGGAGGCAGACTATGGTTCAATAAGGTATTCTGGCAGACCATGCGCTGCCTCCGTGGAAATTACCGTATTTTTTTGAATATAAACCGCGGCTCTAAACCAAAAAAAAAAAAAAAAAAAAAAAATCGAAAGTTTTAGGAGTGCGGCCTGAAAAAATTTTTTTCTGAATTAAAAAGTCATTATCGGTAATTTTGGATAGAACAAAAAAAAGATAGAACTACTTCGTTTTAGCGTTCCATAGTACAGGGTGGTCATAAATTATTAAGCACATTTTGACAGTGAATATTTTATTAACCAAGAAATGTACACACTTCTTGTGAACATCATTGAAAAGTACAACTCAAACAGTTTGTCAGGTGTCACTATCACCACCAGGCGGCAGCACTGTTTGGCGTAGGAACACAAAACGCGAAAATGGCGACCGTGCAGCAGAAAGCAATGTGCATTCTTTGGTTTCATGAGCAGAAATCCGTGATAGCAGTTCAACGGCAATTCTGCTTGGAATATGGATAACCTGCTCCTGGAAAGGATTCCATAAAGCGGTGGTATCAGCAGTTTAAGGACACTGGAAGCGTAGCCCACAAGAAAGGTGCTGGTAGGCCTACCGTCAGTGAGGAAGTCATTGAGAAGGTGTGAGATGCGTTCCAACGGAGCCCTACGAAGTCAACTCGGCGTGCCAGCTTGGAATTGCGAGTCCCACGATCTACGGTGATGAAAGTGATGCATAAGCGTTTGAAATTGTATGCCTACAAAGTTCAGATTGTTCAGGAACTAAAGCCCGACGATAAACCGCAACGGTTTGCATTCGCGGAGCTCATTCTGCACAAAATTGATGTGGACAACACGTTCTTGGATAAAGTGGCTTTCTCAGATGAGTCAACATTTCATGTTTCCGGGCGTGTGAACAGACACAACTGTCGCATTTGGGGATCAGAGAACCCTCATGAAGTCCGTGAACATGTTAGAGACAGTCCAAAGGTCAATGTGTGGTGCGCGTTGACTGTCAATGAAGTGATTGGACCATTCTTCTTCACAGAGCAGTCGGTGAATAGCATCACGTACCTTGACGTGCTGCAATGTAATGCTATACCGCAGCTTGAACAACGACAACCAGGTGTTATTTTTCAACAGGATGGTGCACCGCCGCACTGGGGAACGATTGTGCGGCGATACCTGGATGAACAATTTCCTGGTCGTTGGATTGGCCGCGGGGGGCCGATTTCATGGCCTCCGCGATCTCCTGACATCACACCACTCGATTTTTTCTTGTGGGGATATGTAAAGGACCGCGTGTACTCCAGCAAAGTGCGTGATCTTGATGAATTGAAGGAAAGGATTGTGGCCGTCATTGCAACAGTGACACCTGAAATGCTGCGGAATACATGGCGTGAAATCGAATATCGAATGGATATTCTGCGAGTCACTGCAGGAGCACACGTGGAAGTGCTGTAACTTCGGAATATTACGGAAAAAAACTGTCTGAGATGTACTTTTCAATGATGTTCACAAGAAGTGTGTACATTTCTTGGTTAATAAAATATTCACTGTCAAAATGTGCTTAATAATTTATGACCACCCTGTATATTACATAGTAATTTAGATATTATTTTTATTATTTATATAACTACTATCTAATTTATTTTTATATACTTAATGAAACTCTTATAAATTTAATAATGAAATGTGTAAATAATTACAGTAATTTCATTTAAATGAGCGAGTATAACTTTTATTTCATCAGCGGCGGCCATGGTTCTATCAACGAAATGCTGACCAATAGTGCGATAGAGCATTCTATGACATCACAATACCTTGGTGTAGAGTGGGATTGAAGGACTCTCAGACTGTCGCTGACAATTTAACACATTAATTTCATAATAATGTATGAATGAAAATATGTGACTGGTTAATTATTGTTCTGAAGAGGTTAGAATATCAATTTCACTGTTAGAAAATGATTGAACAAAGGCTGGATAATTTAAAGCCGTGAACTCAAATCCAGCGTGTTTTTATCGGATAATTTCTTACCGATCAGCGATCGACTTACCTTTTCAAAAAGTATAAAGTGTAATAGAATTTTCGTATAAAAAGATAGGAAGCCAATATAAGAGAAAATAGGTATAATATGAATGGATTGTATTGGCTATCGACCAGAAATTATTCCGCTATTAAAAAAAAATACTCTTCTACAACTGTGAAATCGAGAGCAGTTTTTTTTTTTTGTGTGGGAATGGGGTAATCTTTATTAGTAGAAGAAAGAAATTCAACTCTAATTTATCGTACGAGACAGTTGTATTTATTTATACAAAATTTATAGTAAAATAGTCTAATTATTGTTCGCTTTTTTTAATATTAACCTCCCCCCCTCCCTCCACAACTGAAATGAGGAGTAGCGTCAAAAATGTAAGCAGCATGATTTTTGGTCGATAGTCAATACGTATATATAAACCTATATTTGATCAATAGTCAATACGTATTTTATATATGCTTCCTATTTTTGTAGGAAACTTCTATTATATTTTATACTTTTTGAAAAGGTAAATTGATTGTAGATCGGCAAAAATTATCTGATTAAAAACTCGGTGGATTTGAGTTCATAGCTTTAAATTAACCAACTTTTGTTGAATCATTTTCTAACAATGAAATTAATATTCTGATTTGACTTCAGACAATAATTAACCAGTTACATTTATTTTCATTCATACATTATGAAATTCATGTGTTAAAATTGTTGGCAATTGTCGGGAGAGATTTTCAAGCCCACTCTACTCCAAGGTGTTGTGATGTCATAGAATGCTCTATCGCGCTATTGGTCAGCGTTTCGTTGATAGAACCATGGCCGCTGCTGATGAAATAAGTTATACCTGTTCATTAAAATGAAATTACTGTAATTATTTACACATTTCATTAATAAATTTATAAAAGTTTCATTAAATATATAAAAATAATTTGAAAGGTTATTATAAATAATAAACTGCTGTCAAAATACTATTTAAGATACTATTGGACGCTAAAACGAAATAGTTCGATCTTTTTGTAGACTCTAGAAGTCTGCGTCCTAAGTGAATTGCGGCCTTTAAACGGTTATTTTTGTATTCCACAGTCAAATTTGCGACTGCCGCTTAAAGTGAATGCGGCCAATTTTCGAAAAAATATGGTAATCGCTTCATCACAAACTATTGGGAGTCGGATGGGAGGTTCCTGAAAACAAGGTAGAGTGTATTGCATAGATGGAAGGAGTACTTTGCATGTCTTCTTAATCCGGTAACAACAACCGAGACACATGAGGTGCACCTTGGAGCAGGGTATAGTCATGGTAGTATCACCAAAGCAGAAGTTAGGTGGGCAACTAAGTCCCTGAAAACCAGCAAAGCTGCAGCTGATGAAATCTGGTAAGTGATAATAAAGGCCTTAAAACAGGATGGTATCCTGTAGCTACTCTGGTGCATCAGGTTACTTGGATTTCTTGCCAGGACCCTGAGCATCGGCAGACAGGAATTGTGGTCCCTGTCTTCAAAACGGGAGAACTTATAGATTGCAACAACTATCAAGGCATCTGCTGATCAGCATTCCTGGGAAAGTATACACTAACAAGGGAATCCGTCGAACATGTTTGTCACATTTTTCCACCAAATTGAAATATGTTAGTCATCTGAAGCTACTATAGATGCTTGCAAAATAAAGTGTGAAATTTTGTTTCTTTCAAAGTAGACTGCAAAAACGAAAAAAATTGAGCACACATAGCCAAAGTAGACTCCATTGTTAAAGTGGTCTGTGTATTAATGTGCTTAATGGAACTTCTTTCTTCTACTACTCAGCAATAAGCACGAATCCACTTTACATGAAATCAATGGAAGTAGACAGCAGCAGGCGACAATTGAATAGCTTCTCAAGTTTCTAAACAAACTTAGTTTTTAAAAATAGATTATTAGAATTAGCTAATTGACTTCCAGTAAAAAATGTGTAGGCAAATAATAACCATTTCCTTAATTTATTATTTCATTTTATTAAGTAATTCAGTAATCAAACACTGGGCTGGCTTCATGTGCAACGTCGAATAATAAGTTGCGTTGGTGAGGGAGGGGGTATGTATCGTGGTGCTTTATAATTTGAAATAAAAATAGTATTCATGGATGCTTACCTCATCTTACAAATTATTTCAAGACGAATAATTGTACACCAAAATTAAGGTTTTATGCTTAATAACAGTGCTCTAACTGCAATTCTTTGGCACCCGCCATTAACGAAATTTTGCTTCCTCTATTGCCGCCATGATTGTTTAATTCTGCATTTTCGGAGCGCTCCACTACCGCGCAACACTATAGTTTCCATGGTGTGCTTACGTGCAAAAAAAAAAAGTCTGTGGGCTTCCCTGTTAAGTGTCTGGAGAGAAGCCAGGAAATAGTTGACTCTTGTCGAGAGAGCAGTGTGATTTCTGACCTGGCCAAAGCACAAGGGATCACTCTAGAGAAATCCTCGGTGTATGCGAAAGATGTGTGCGCATGGTTTGTGGATCTCGAAAAAGCATATGACTGAGTTCATTGGGAGATCTGGCAAATATTGCAAGTGTACGGAGTGGATGGGCAATTACTGGTTATGTCTCTGTAAGAATGCTCCAAGATATGTTAGGATAAACAGCTTTATGACAAGGCAGTTCACCATGAAATAATTTACTGATCATTGATTAAATGATTTTTATTATCATTTATGATTTTTGGAGTGCCGTCAGATGCTACATTGTCAGCTTTGGTGAAATCTTCACAATCCATCGTTGGGATTTGCCTCTTCACTGGAGGATATTTCTTATATCCTCCAACTGATAACCAGCCAGCAATAAGAAAAATTTTTGATCACATTGGGACATGTTTAATACTGTAATTTGCCTCACACTACCAACTATTGTTTTGATTATTTTTATCGTTTCAAGGCCAAAATTAATTTGGAAGATATAAAATATCTTTTTGGAAATGAATTTGAAATTGGTATTGTTAAAAATTGATAATTTCATGTTATGTTATTAAGCATAATATCATTGATTAATCTTTTTTGTATGGATTAATTCTTTTATTGATTTATCTTTATTTTTTTATTTTTTTTTTTTTCTCCATCATTGAGAAATCAGTTTTTCCTACGTTAAAACAATATAAATCTCGAGGTATGTAAAGGTATCAACAATATATGCCTTTAAGAATAAAGAAATAAAAACACTCTTTGACCACAACAAATAAATTTGGAAAAATACAACCTGTAAGCGCTTTTTGAGGGCGAAGCTCTCATCATTCTGCAGATTCAGGGAGTAAAAGGGAAAATTCCGATGATACTGATTGAAGTAAAGGGGGGACGAGTATTTATAGCGAAATCAAGCCAATCATAGAATTAAGTCAAAAAACAGAGAAAGAAAAAATTCAATGATTGGTTAAGCCGACCCACCATTGAATTAACTGGGAGTCACTGATTGGGCCCCCTTTATTCCTTTACTTCAATCAGTATCATCGAATTTCCCATTTTACTCCCTGAATCTGCTGAATGATAGCTTCGCCCTCAAAAAGCGCTTACAGGTCGTATTTTTCCAAATTTATTTCTGTTGTGGTCAAAAAGTGTTTTTATTTCTTTATTCTTAATATTATCCACATTTTTCCCTTTTATTATTTTTTCTGGTAATTTGTTTATTTCACCCTGTTTTAATATTGTGCCAATTCCCGGAAAAAAGTTGTTTAATATATGCCTTAGCTATGTTAATTTCCAGTTAATTTGTTCAGCGAAGTGACGATTCAAAAATGACTGCCTCTTATATTAAAATTGACTGCTAAAAGCGAACAAAATAAAAAGCAGATGGCAAAATGAGTAGCGACTCCCTTTCAGAAAAATGACCTAAAAATCCTTGCTTTCTTCAAAATGACAACAATGACATAGATTTAAACAAGATAAATGAGCGAGTAAAATAAAACCAGCGTTTTTGAAGGCAGTTTGAAATAGTCTTAGTAGCACATATTTTGGTGCTGTTTAATTTGTTCCACACACATTCATTTTATATTTGCCGTTCTTTAGACATTTAAATGATGGTAGTATAAGTAATAAAATGTAATATAAATAAGCATTTTTTGTATTGCTTTTCATCTGAGAATAAAATAGAGTTTAACATTTCATTGAAAAATCAAGGCCATGCTACTACATGCTATATGTACTAGCAAGTATAGAGGATAATCAAGAAGTGCTTTAACCCTCTATGGTCTACATTATTTTACTTTTACAAAAAAAAAAAAAAAAAATATCCTCTGATAATGCTTTCCTCCAAATGTTAAGCACAAAATGCACTTGATAGTTTTCAACTAAATTTGACTTGTCACTTGGTTAAGTATCTGAAAGTACCTTGTAGAAAACTGATTACTATATTGCTATGTTTTTTTTTAATTTTAGGCTGCATATCCAATGCTATACCCTCAGCCAGTATATTTACCTCATCAACAATATCAATATCAAACTCCAACAGTAAGTTTCTCCAGCATTCATTGTATCTAAAAAAGTAAGACCTTTTCTGGGATAAACTGAGCATGTACGTGACGATTCACCATTTGTTGGTGAACAGCAGTGCTACACCAGGAGGAAAACTAGTCAATGCAGGGTGTGCTTATAGAACTAAACAGTACATTTCTGTAACTTTTCTGATTTCATTAACTTCAGTTTTGTATGTAGATGAGACCTTCAGACTTTGGCATAAAATGGGTAGAGCAAACTAAACTACCTGCCTTATACTGGAATAAAAAATGAATATTTAACCCAAGATGGTAAGAACCTGAAAACAGCTGGTGTTTTGAATAGAGGCTATCCTTTGTCAAAGCAAAGAGTGAAAGTGATAATAGGGGCATTAGATGACTTCTTATATATAGATAAAGTTGGCAGTGGGGGAAGAAAGTATTGGCATGGAAGAATAGACGGAAGTGCCTCTCGCAGAAAAAAAGCGTCATGCGAGATATCATGTTGTCCACCAGGGTGCCACAAAATCCCAATGTTTTTCATTGAGCGAGAATCTTTTTTTGTATCTAAATGCTGTAATAATATAATATTTAATTTTGTGCGTTAAATAACTGAAACAATGATATTTTAAAGAAATTTTGTTCATTATTGCTCTTTCTCTGTCAACATGTCTAGAACTTAACACTAATTTCATGGAAACCCCTGCACCATTTAAATCAATTTAAAAAAAAATAATTCTAAATAATTTTCCTACCATTATAAAAAAAAAAAAAAAAAAGTGCTCCTAAGCCGGGCCCATATTAAATTTGAAAAGGGTCATTAAAATGAAAGGAGAAAATAAGCATTGAATGAAAGAAAAGTATTTATTTCCTATGAAAACGATCATAAAATGCAAATTCAAAAATTTTTAATGAAATATCAAGTGTTAAATTATTTCAAAGACCTCTATAATTCTAAAATCTTAAGAAGATCATAGGGGTTGTAAGGGCAATCATGTAAGCCTCCAGGTAGCTTCCTTGTATTCACATTTTAGCATTGGAAATGCTACAAGAGGTGCTTCCTTGTATTCTTCCATGGTATTGGTTAGGGAGAACAGAAGGGAACCAATGGGAAGCCTGGAAATGGAATGTGCTGGATAGGACAAGACCCCGAGGCCAATGGAGAGGATGTGAAAAAGTTGCAGTAGTGAGAACATAACGCAAGAGAAAGTGTGCTGGGATTGGACAAGAATGAGGAGGACCAATGGACAATAATGGAATAGTGAAAAGAGTGCAGTAGGATAACTCATAGGAATAAAACTAACAAATTGTAAAAGAGAATAAGAATGATAACTAAATAGTCGAAACCGCTTATAAGAGGAGCATCGGGAAATCAAAAATTTACTCTTTATGGACGGAGTTTACAATAAACAAGATAGCCACTTTTCATTTCCAATAAACAAGATAGCGTATAACAAGAGCTATTATCAGTAGGAGCTCTCCTGTAAGGGTTTTTATATTTTCTTCAGGGTCTTGCCACCCTTGTTCATTTTCATTTTTTATTTTATTCTAGGGTTCTCATGTCTTGTCCTTATCTTGTACACCATTTCTACTGGAATGAAATTTTATCTTATGATTTTTATAGCTCTTCATTTTTTGGAAAATGTTATGAGATGTTTGGATTTTTCCCTTTCCAATTCAAACATAATGGAACCAAACAATTAGCATGTTGTATCAATTTTCATGGAAACCTCATTGCAGCCCTGCTTTTTCTTCGTGGTGGTGTTCTCGTATCTGCCACAAGTTTGCGCTCAGTTATCGCGGAAAAGGTCTGCATGGTACCTTGGAATTCGAATGCCCCAAAACTCGAACAACTTGGAATCCGAACGAAATTTTCAAGTAAAATTTTGCCTCTGAACTTGAATGCAGCCTTGGAAATAGAACACTTGACACGTGGCTAGCCACGCTTTATTGCACAGCTCTGCCTGTGCTTCAGTTGTGCTTTCTATGAATTAGTTATGGCTGGTAAAAAGTAATATTGAAAAACGAAGTAAGAGAAAAGCTGTCAGTGCAACAATTGCAGTTAAAAAAAAAAAAATTATCTGTGTATAGTAGGTGAACTTCCTATGAAGTTTGATATGCCGTGATCAACTGTTTCTACTATTATAAAAAATGTTACATGTACTTTATTTACAGTGCACTGTATTTAGGAAAATAAAGATAAGTTGATATTGTTGTACCCTGAAATAGATTAATTTAATATCCATTATTTTCAATGGGGAAAAATTGCTTAGGAACTCTATTTAGAATTTGATCAGTCTCGGAAAGGATTATGTTTGAATTGCAAGGTACCACTGTATATTGTATTATCCTGAATATAAGACTACATTTTGAGACAGAAATAGTTCTAAAAATTAAGTCTTATAATCCAGGCTTACAAAAAAAAAATGATTTAAAACTATTATTTTTCAGTACAATTTAATAAGATTTCTTTGATTCCTGTATTACAGTTATCTGATAGACATTATATTAATCATTTTATTAAACATCACTAATAAAATTACAGGCTATGTTAATTTTATTATGGTGCCCGGCACGAAAGAAAAAGGAAACTGGCACATGCGTAAGTGAAAAAAACCTCTTTCAAAATCGGAACGAACAAGAAACAAGTTAATGTATTACTTATTCTTGGCATCAGTAATAAGTAATGCCCCGTTTCCTTTCCCTTTTTGAGTATTTGGAGGAGTTCCCCCCCCCCCCTTTCTTTTTTCCATTTACGCAAGCGTCAGCTTTATTTTTCTTTCGTGCCAGGCACTATAGTGGTTAATATTATAATAAGTTTTGTACATGTATATGAAGAACGCTTTATTTTTGATTATTTGTGGAGACTCAATGGTTCAAAAATTAGTCCTACCGAGTGTTGTGATGGAGGATTTTGGTAACCTCATTTCATCAGCAATGTCTGACATTAAAACATTTGTCATTAACAGGTATGACACTGACAAACATTTTCATCTATTCGTTGTTGATGACGAAGGTTGCCCAAAAACTTTATCTTCAATGCAGTCTTCCCTCCTTAGTTCTTGTACCACCTGTAATTTTGTGCCTGAGATGGAGCATATTATCTATGTATGAGGTTAAGATTGAAACTTAATGCACAATTTTTTTGTATGGAATACTATTTTGGTTTGGATGTTCAAAGTTGGCAAATTGATAGTTGGAATATTTTGCTAACTAAAGGGCTGAATACAAATGCAAGTATTCCAGGAAATATTCCTGCTGTCATGCAGTTGCTTAGCCCCAGATACAGAAGGGGTTAATTTTCTGTTCGTTAGCTATTGTATTTCACTCCTATGGTCCTCCTATTGTTAAGAAGCAGCCATTATATCTCATTTAAATTTTATTTTACTTCCCACAAAATTTCCTTTTCTCCTATCTTTTAATCTTTGTTCCCTAATTCTCTTAAGGAATTACTTTCTCCTCAATCCACTTTTTTCTTCCCTCTCTCCACCTCCACCCATGTTTAGCTTTAAGGTCATTTCGATTTCTCATTTTCCTCTTTGGGTGAGAAGTGGTTTATCTGAGGTATTTATTACAAAGAGGGTGGTTTTTATTAAACTGTAGTTTATCTGGGAAGCAGTCTATACAGGGTGATTCTGAAAAAGTGTGTATAACTGTAAGCAATGACAGGTGACCAGAATAGACATTTTCTTTTAATACAATGTGGCTCCGAATTTGAACGCTAACTGAGGTATAAACAGAAATAAAGACGCCACCACCAAGATCAAGTTAATAACTCAGGTTCTGCAAGGCCTAGAATAATGAATTTTGAAGAAATAATGGGTACATAAACTCTGTATACCGTTAAAATTTGTTCGTATTCCAACGAGTAGTTT
>JAHWFO010076664.1:606543-620997 GCA_023313115.1 Rhysida immarginata | reverse complement strand
CAGTAATAAGTAATGCCCCGTTTCCTTTCCCTTTTTGAGTATTTGGAAGAGTTCCCCCCCCCCCCTTTCTTTTTTCCATTTACGCAAGCGTCAGCTTTATTTTTCTTTCGTGCCAGGCACTATAGTGGTTAATATTATAATAAGTTTTGTACATGTATATGAAGAACGCTTTATTTTTGATTATTTGTGGAGACTCAATGGTTCAAAAATTAGTCCTACCGAGTGTTGTGATGGAGGATTTTGGTAACCTCATTTCATCAGCAATGTCTGACATTAAAACATTTGTCATTAACAGGTATTACACTGACAAACATTTTCATCTATTCATTGTTGATGACGAAGGTTGCCCAAAAACTTTATCTTCAATGCAGTCTTCCCTCCTTAGTTCTTGTACCACCTGTAATTTTGTGCCTGAGATGGAGCATCTTATCTATGTATGAGGTTAAGATTGAAACTTAATGCACAATTTTTTTGTATGGAATACTATTTTGGTTTGGATGTTCAAAGTTGGCAAATTGATAGTTGGAATATTTTGCTAACTAAAGGGCTGAATACAAATGCAAGTATTCCAGGAAATATTCCTGCTGTCATGCAGTTGCTTAGCCCCAGATACAGAAGGGGTTAATTTTC
Source organism: Rhysida immarginata (assembly GCA_023313115.1). Taxonomy (NCBI): domain Eukaryota; kingdom Metazoa; phylum Arthropoda; class Chilopoda; order Scolopendromorpha; family Scolopendridae; genus Rhysida; species Rhysida immarginata. The sequence goes on along the minus strand of JAHWFO010076664.1, from coordinate 620,367 downwards.
TGTTCGTTAGCTATTGTATTTCACTCCTATGGTCCTCCTATTGTTAAGAAGCAGCCATTATATCTCATTTAAATTTTATTTTACTTCCCACAAAATTTCCTTTTCTCCTATCTTTTAATCTTTGTTCCCTAATTCTCTTAAGGAATTACTTTCTCCTCAATCCACTTTTTTCTTCCCTCTCTCCACCTCCACCCATGTTTAGCTTTAAGGTCATTTCGATTTCTCATTTTCCTCTTTGGGTGAGAAGTGGTTTATCTGAGGTATTTATTACAAAGAGGGTGGTTTTTATTAAACTGTAGTTTATCTGGGAAGCAGTCTATACAGGGTGATTCTGAAAAAGTGTGTATAACTGTAAGCAATGACAGGTGACCAGAATAGACATTTTCTTTTAATACAATGTGGCTCCGAATTTGAACGCTAACTGAGGTATAAACAGAAATAAAGACGCCACCACCAAGATCAAGTAAATAACTCAGGTTCTGCAAGGCCTAGAATAATGAATTTTGAAGAAATAATGGGTACATAAACTCTGTATACCGTTAAAATTTGTTCGTATTCCAACGAGTAGTTTGAGTTACACCAGGGAAGAGGAAGAACGGGAAGCGCAGGTCGTAACAGTTCCAATGCTATTCAAGCGAAATCGAAACTGCACCACTGGTCTCCAATGGCCAGGCTGCAACGAAAGGAACTTCCGCTCTTGATAAACCCTCCCTCTGGCCTTCATGGTGCTGCTAACGACTGCTCCACAGGCTTCTCGTATGCCCCTCCCCACCGTGCTGTTCTTTTAACCACCCTCTCGCAAATGCTATTTTATTCCGTATATTTAACTTTAGGCATACGTATCTCTTCCATGTTCCTAATGTGCTCTTGTTCTGTTCTGATGTCAACGCAGCACAATCTGCACCGCCTGTCTTTGACTTGTCGGGAGAAAAAATAAAATCGGGCACTTAGTTGCTGGATGCACTGATGAAATTCGATGCACGAAGAACTGCCATGAATGTGCCATGCGGAAACGGCTCTTTGAAGAAAACCAATCACCTTGTAGGAAATTAGATACAAATTACATTTTATCTAAAGAAGGCTAGATTAGAGAAGGTAGAGAATAACTGCCAATCTTGGAATTTTAGGTTTACCTAATAATTTATTTAGTATGCAATCACTTATTTAAAACTGTATTTTTCATCTAAGGCTCAGTTTCGATTAAAGTCGAAACGGCCTGGCCACTTGGATCGCTAATTACATCCGATTTCACTAAATCCCCCGAGCTTCGCTTCCCATTGTAATTCTTCCCTGGTTACACGCTCAAAATCATAAGTGCTCACATGCGAGTACTAACCAGCAAGTGTTACGATGTTGAGTGCATAACTCTGAAACTACTGGTTGGAATTCGATCAAACTTTAATGGTGTACAGAGTATTATGTACCCTATTATTCCTCTAAAATTCATTATTCTAGGCATTGCAAAACCCGAGTTATTAACTTGTTGATCTTGGTGACAGCATTTTTATTTCTGTTTATTTGTTAGCGTTCAAACTCGGGAGCCACATTGTATTAAAAGAAAATGTCTATTCTGGTCACCTGTCTTTGCTTACAGTTATACACAATTTTTCAGAATCGCACTGTATTTGTAAATTATGGTATAAATCTTTGGGTGAACTGACTATTGGATCGCCCTGTACATGTTGAACAAAACCATTGACATGCCTAAGTGATGATGCCAAATAGTCTACATATGCTTAGCTGCACCACTATCTTTTTTTTTTCTTTCTTTCCCCACTTCAATGACTTTTTTCTTGTAATTGTATTTTTAAATTTATTTTTTTAAAATTTATAATCTATCTTAAAACCCTTACCAGTTGCTTATTTGGGTGCAGAGTAGATGTGACTAATTTTTATAATTGTATAAACACTTCAAAAATACTTGTTCTAGGCACAACCACAGTGGACTACAGGAAATCAGTGGCGTTGGGCTCCACCGATCACTTTTGGGCAGGTAATGATAGTCTTGTTTTAAAGTAAATAAAGGTCATTGAATATTAGATAATAGAAATTCATATACAAGAAAATGGTTATTGAAACTTAAAATGTCAAGATGCTTTCCATTCATCAAAACTTAATTTTTTTTAATGTTGTGTACAGACATAAGCGTTTCCTATGCCTATCATAATGGGAAATATCAGGCAAAATACGATTTTGTTTGGGAATTAATGTTGAATGCAAGCCTTTGAAAATGAACTTTTAAAAACCCACTTTTCTTAAGCATTGTGAAACCATTTGATCCATGTTTTTTTCCAAATGCAGGGATCTGGAAATCCTTATACATCTGTTCCAGTGGCTGAAACTCTTTCCTACTTCCAACCACAAGTGCCACCACAGCCATCTTATCTTTTACCTGAAAGGAATTACTGATACGGTACAAATGGTGTGAATTTTTTGCAGCCCTCACTGACCCAAATGATGACTAGATAACTTTAAAAAAAAATTGGTGCAAGGGAGCAAAATTCAATAACAGTTTTGGCTTGATTTTTCCAGTGCATCTTCTTCCTAATATGCATTTTATGCCTGCATTTCTTTCTTTCTTTATGAAGGCTTTAAAATTCTCTCATTGGCTGTTGATGAACCCACAGAACTTGTTCATTTTTAATATTGCCTGTTTATTTCACTTTTAATTTGTTCTCTCCCTTCCCAAATATGAGATTTAAAGTGTTTTATTTCTGATCCACATACAGTAAACACTTATTTTTTTTATTTATTTTTTTTGCTGCTGGAAGTTTTTTGGTATGATTTGGTGTGGTTGCATGTAATTAGGAGCTTTGTGTTAACTTCCTTATGATTTTTTGCTCATTGTTACACTTGTTTACTTGTTTAAGTTATTGCTAAAGATGCAATGGTGCTAATTCTTTCTTTTTCTACCGAAGAATCCTAGTTTGCATCATGCCACCCAATACATATATCCTCATAACGCGGCCACTGCAACTTCTGCTACCATGTCTGCGCCTCATGGAGGCGATGCGTTCCCTTATGCTCAACCTGCTGCCCACGCACCATATCAGCAGCCTAGTGCTGATTTAGCAGACATTCCTATCATGGAAGCAACCCCAGCTGAGGTAAGTTTTGAAAAGTATAAAGAATTCTCTTGGAAGTTGTTCAATATCTTGATCAGTGGCATACCTAGGGTATTTGACGTTCATGGCAGGGGGGGGGGGGGGGGTAGGAAAACATTAGCCATTGATGCCCCTGCCCCCTTCAAGTGGTGAACTGGGCATCTGTCCTACATGCATTACCCTAGATATGCCCCTGATCTTATTGATTTAATTTACAGAATAAAGTAACAAATGTAAACAATAAAGTGCTCATTCAAAATTCAATTCAGGGTTCGTGCTTATTTGCAATAAACTTGTCAAATGGGGATTTTTGGTAAAAATTGACTTACTTTTTGACCAGTGTGTCAAAATTGACTTGTTAATTTTAAATATCATTAGCTATATCTTCCTCAACACATTTTTAACCTCACTTCGCTTTGTCATATGCTGTCTTGTTTAAATTTCTAATTATAAAGATTTTTGGAAGCATGTACAACTATGAAAGTCAAAAAGGATCTAAACATTGACTCTCATCTTCTGAAATTTGACTGTTTTCAGGATGAGAAGTCAAATTGACTCATAGATTTTTGAACCTAGAGCGAACCCTGCAATTGATGTTCAGAAGGTTGATATCCAAAACAGACTTCAGCTGCTTAACTGATAGAAGGAAAAGTACTTTCTAGTAATTTTAGTGTTTCTTAATGGATTGAAAACCCAGACTAAATAAGACTGGTCAACATAATTACTATAGGCTTGATAAGGAAATCGTAAGAAGGCATGAATCATGTATGGATGGCAGAAAGTATGGCTTAAACACTAAACAGGATCATTCATTATCTGGTAACAGGGATTCAAGGGGACTTTGTACATGAAGCAAGATCAGTTATTGCTGACTCCCAAAATATTTGATTTCATTTTCTCCTTAACTGTTGCATGGAGGTTGCTTCACGGCTTCAGCCTTGGGAACTGACTGTTAACATGTTTCCAATAAGTCCAACTAGTCACCAACAGGTAACTTGGTACAGTTGTTCCCAACCAGGCAATTCTGTAAGTTTGAGCTTTCTTTAGACGTCTGTGGTAATTACTCGAAACAAATTACGATGTTAGAACTCTTATGCCTATTGTGACCTTCGTCTGTTTCCAGTAGTTGTTGTTTTATTTGGTGTTGTTTCTATATACATGGAATCCCAAGTGCTTTTCATAGACTTCCAAGTCCCATGTACGGGAGGCCAATCTAGAACAATCAAATAGCTGTAAATCATAAATGCATATAAATATAACAAAACTCCGTTGCTCACATACTGAAAAACTGTGTACACTTTAAATAAGTTCTAGCCAATGAAGTATTGTGGAACCAGAGACTCTAAACTCTTTTCAACCTGGAGGTGGGGAAGTTTTTTAAATATTTTGTACACTTTATTTTAATATGAATAAAATAATGGCATTTCACTACTGTTTCACCATTTGAAATACTGAAAATAGTAAACGTTATGTTTTACAGATTTCAATTTTTCTATTGGCTGTAAACTTTTTCCAGCATTTTATATATTTATTTACTCAGCCACATAGATAAAACCACAGGGCTCTCACTGCCACCTGGGTGATCACATTTGTACAAAGGTTTGTTCACTGAAGAAAACTGACAAATATTCCAACTCTCCCCCCCCCCCCCTTCCTCTAACGAGCAACAAGACTGTAGTGGCTGTGGTAGATCTCACTTGTTTGCAGAAGGACAGTGGAACATTCATGTCTGGCATAAAGTTGCCAATAGTTCACACAAAGCAGCATCTGAGGTGGTTTTGATATTGATCAGCCCTTTTGAGGGTTGATGTTTATCTCCTGCAGGCTGAACGTCTAGTCTGCTCTAGAGATGACTGGATCTGCTGTGTCACCCACTGGTGTCTGATGGCCATCTTCATTCTGCAAGAATTCTCCCAGATACAAGATTTCCTCGTGCGGACTTTAAATGGTACACATTCATAACCTATAGCTTATATTCTTTAGTGCAATGTTCTTTCTGTATTTAATGGGGCTAATCTGTCATCTGGAAAGAACACCCATACTTGTATCCCAATTTATTCCATAAAGTAAACAGGTCACAAAACTGTGGATGTAAAATTAATAAAAACAATGCACTTACGTACATTTCGAGGACTCCCTCTTCGAGGAGCTTTTGACACTTGCTCACTTTAATGAGATCGAGCTGGCCTTTTTATGTTTCTTACCATTTCAATCCTGCACAAGCGAGTATTCAGTTCCGATTGGCTGCTTAGTGTGAAGTAGGTGGAGCCCTCTGTCAGTGGTGTTCTCCAATCGCATTTGTTCAGCTCCATAGAGATAAAGGCATGGGGCTCTCATAGCCGTGTCTGTGATTACATTCATACAAAGTTTCGCTTACTGACGAAAACTGCGAATGTCACAAAGATATCAGAAAGTTACTAGCGACGAAAACCTAAGAAAATTGTAATGGCTACAATAGAAAAGTGTAAATGGGAAACTGGTACAAGGTATGTGGCTGCTCAATTTGATGTGGCTGTCAACCATAACAAATGTACAAAAAACAAGAAAGCTATTAAAGCAGCTGATGTTGTGAAATCACTCTTAGATCAATTTTTGCAATTAAATTCTCAACAATATACTATGCTTAGTGAATTTTTCCAACAGATTTAAGTTGTTCTGAGCTTGTGTAATGTCTCCTATGAGCTGCTGGAACAGGAGCAGTTAGCTGATGTTTGGCTAAGCTGACATCGTAAGCAACACGCTTTTGCGACAGTTTTGACAAAACTCAAACTGAATTTATATTGCTGGAAGTGACCTTTTTAAATTAAGATTTCTTTATTAAAAATGAAAGTAGAAAAGGAATAAAATTGATAATTACTATCAGTAAAGTATTCAAAACTATACGAAATCAACTTCGATTTAGTGTCATTTCCCCTTTAAGCAGTTAACTAGATAAGCCGTAAAGATGCTATTTTCTATGCTATGATCCACCACCTTCTTAATGTTCCTTATCTAACTAAAGTTAAGAGTTCAATTGAATACTATTTCATCTATGACCAATTTAAATGGCTTTGCCTGCACCATTATTGACAGTCTTGCCCAGTAGCTTTATAAAGTTAAGCTTTATAAAAGTAGAAAAGTTTCCACAATCTCAAAGACAACCACTCTTAATTGAATAACTTAAATTTGCTACTGGCCTTAAAACATTTTTTGAATGTCTGCTATTTAGGAATTTCATTTTTTCTTTTAGGATTTGAGGACTTTCTTGATTATAGAAGTGTAATTGGATCCTTGCATTAATAGTTTATGCACTGCAAATTTCAACTATTCGAGCGGGGCAACTTTTCTAGTTTGATCTAAGACTCTTTTTCTGATGTCTAAGCTAGTAGTGGAGTGTTAGCCATATCACTGAAAATTCTTTAAATACAGTCTTAAAAGTTTCCTAATTGGAAATTTTATCTTTTAGTGTTCTCTTGTGTATTGTTTACTTCAGCTCAGATTTTTTATTTTGTGATGCTTGTAATGATAATCAGAAATATTACATTTGTAACGTTTCAGTGTAGTTAAGCTGTGCCATGTGGGAGGGGTTCAAAAAGACTTCATTTACAGGAAATAAATACATACAAAACTTAATAAATAATGTACAAGTTTAAAAGGTTATCCACTTTTTTCCAGTATTGTTTACCATCAGGTTTGCAATCAAAAGATGCTGTTCATTGTACATTCTTAATCTTGATAAATTTAATCAGTTTAACACAGTGAAATTTACACCTACGTCCAGTTCCTGAAGAGATCTTATCCATTGTACCAGGTCCTCCTGTTAAGTACTGCTTGCTTGTATGATTTCTACTATTTGGCCTGTTTGCATGGTGGTAATGGCAGACTGAAACTTAATATGGCACCATCCACAAAATCTAGTTTAAGTCAATATTCAAGTTGTGCAAGCATCAGACTTCCTATGGCCCACCATATATTGTCAAGCAGCTGATATTTATCTTATTGTTCAGAATGCAAAGTCTTGGAGTTTATGGACAAGCACATATGGAAAGGGGTGAAACATTTAGTTGCACTTGAAGTTGTGGTTTTTCATATGCTGTACTAGTTAAGTTACTTGGCTAATTGGCCCTGTGCACCAGCTTTATCTAACAACAATAGCACTTAAATCTCATTGTCCCGAACAACCACCTGTTGCTCAACAGAACTAATCCGTTCTTGTCAATACTGTTGCTTACAGTCAGTAGTGTCTCACTTGTACATTTACTTTTGTGTGCTGTATAACACCAGTTCTTTTCTTTATAATATCATGCCCCCCATTACCTAATCATATCAATTGAAAGTCCCATATTCCCAGCATTGTTTGTTGTACCACACTCATTTCTAAGCTTGCTGTGCAATGATTTGAAAGTCAGAATTAATAAGAATCAGTTGGATATACTTTTTATTAAGCAAAAGATCTATAATATGGAATAAAGTTTTTAAGATGAACTTTAATTATAGTTTGGTTTTTTTTATGGGAAAGATAAAGAGTTCATTAAGTATTGTTAAAGACAAGGTACAGTCATGGACAAAAAAAAACGCTCCCTCACTCGATGCTGCTATATTTTAAATGAGCGTTTACTGCTTTTGCCACTAGGGGCCTGATCTAGTTTGGTTCAGTCAGAAAATTATCTAAATTTTTAACCAATAAAATCATACCATCCTATTTTCTTCCGTACGGACTATTTTTCTAAAACATTTTAAAGTTAACAATAACAAAACAATAAATATTGTTCACAATCATTATCCAAAAGTCAATTGAGAAGAAATATTAAATCTAAATTTTATCATTAGATTGCGGTGTCGTGCACTTGTAATCAAAATACAGCAGAAAAACTGACATGCTAATCGATATCAGACCACTAGTGGCAAAAGTAGTAAACGCTCCTTAAAGAAAGAGAAAGTTCATGTATTCCTTTCATCCCCATAAGTCTCCTTATTTTATGTCATGCCATTTAATTCAGTTATGATTTGCATGGCAAATGTTGCACTGCATTGCATAATTCTCCGCTCTCAAACTGGCATCATTCCTCAGCATCCTTCCCCTCTGGGCTTGCTGCGCTGTCTCCTTTGTTCTATTCCTGTGCTTATGTCTGCTTGTTAGCATCATCCCTCCTTTCTTGCATCCCTACGTGCTACAAGAATTGAAAGGTAAGGAGAAAAATGTAGTTAGAGGGGATAGATATGTGCACATGAGGAAATGAGAAAATGGCTGGCTTTGCTTTCCCATTGTGCAAAGACTATTTAGAGTTTTTTAAATTGTAGCAAACGTAGTTTTGCTATCTCTAATTTGATCTATCTTACCTTTCCACCATGATCATATAGTATATCTATCTTATCCGATTTACAACTAGAGACCATTAACCCAGGAACTACCAATCCCAAAAAGGGCTCCCATTAACCTTTCCCTCCAAATTAAGACAATTAAATTTAATCCCAGACTAATAAAACGAACACTCTGCTATGCGATTCATAAAAGTTTTATTCAAGGTAAAATAAAGTTTTATTGTAAAGTTTACTAAAATAAATTGTTAGTGAGTTAGAGTTACGGGTAATACAAATTTGATAATTAAAAATTTGAATGCTCTTTCTCTTATTTTTAATTTTGAATCTAGTAAGTCATAAACATTACAAATATGCACAGTTGTGTCTCTGATACTTTTCACTATCGCGAGAGCCCAAATAGAAATTAATTTACTTGGCTTTCTTTAGCACTTGTCATTGAGAGATTTCATTTGCTGACTGTACTGCCAAGCGAATGAAATATCATATTCTTGTAAACGCTCATTGACAGCTCAAATGGGATGCTTCTGATGCCGTTGTCAATTACGGGCTGTAATCTTCACCTGGTGTTGTCCTTTCGTACCTGCTCCACACATGTTTGGGTCTCCGTCGTTCCCTGTTGATGCATTTGCATGTGCCCACACACCGGCTTGCCACCGACAGCCTAGCTCGCCGATGGTTTCCCCGCCTTCCACGTGGGGCTGGCCAGGTGGCCGAAAGGGCTAGGGCGTAGGCTTTCTAGTTCTCGAGTCCGCCTGGCTGTGGGTTCGAATCCCGCCGTGGGCATGGATGTTTGTGTTTGTCCCGTGCTGCGTACAGATATAACTTGTGTAAAAGGTGCAAAATGACCTAAGTAGTCAACACCGTAATTTCTAGAACCCCCCCCCCCCTTCCACGTGGCTCCTGACTTGGTTTTCCAGGACTTCGTAACTCCCCAACTGGTTATTGTTCACTGTGAAGGTAAAAGTTTTTACTGCCACTCCAATTAATGACCCACAGAGCAAACTCCTCCAGTTGTTTACTACTGGCATATGTGTACGGCCATCCCTTCTTGGTAGTGGCTTGACGCCGCTCACTGCTCGCCCACGTTGCTGCTGTCGAACGCTCTGCTCACCCAACTCTCTTCTGTGTCTGAGTGTTCACTAATCGTCCTTTTATTAATTCTATAGTTTCGTTGCCGAACATTTATACTTTTTAATTTCAAATCTGGTTTTCATCTCAACCGTTTATCTGCTAATTTTCGTTGGTTATGTACTTTAAAAATTATCCACGTGTTGTCAATCCTCACTCCCTCCTGCGTGTACTTTTAAAAAAACGACGCTCTCAGTTGCTATGATACTGAATGAGTCACTCTCTCCCCACGTTTCCTGTTCTCACGGGAAAGAACAGTGAAAGAGCATTCAAAAAAAAAAAAATGTTAAGCACACAGCAGACTTTACTTAAATACAAAGAACAAAGCTGATTTCTCAATTAATCCTAGGTTAAATATATCTGAAAATTATTTGTTTCTAGAAATGATGATTAAAATCCCTTCCCTCTGATTTCTGTTTAGGAAAATAACTTTTATGAAAGAAAATCATGAGAGAGAAAAAAATATATATATATATTTATTCAGTTCCACAATGTCACTGAATTTAGTGAAAAGAGGGTTACTGGTTTAGTTTACCCTCAGAAACCTTTTTTTTTTTTTTTTTTATAATATAATGTTTGATTTGATTTTTTTTTTTTTAAAGTTTTTCTTGTATTTTTTCTGTGTTTGATGTGACATATATGTCACAATTCTAAAGCATTATCATATGAAATGATGCAATGAAAAGACTGATCAACTGCTGTTTAATTATAATAAGATTGAAAATTGTCACTGAACATTGCTTACATGCAAGTCTGAAGTCTGCTGTATATTGTGCTGTGACGTGCAAATCGCATTAAATTTAATTAAGAACTAAATTTATTTGTAATCGTTGACCCAATTATAATCTTGATTTGTCAGCATTTTGACTCCTTTCATTGAACAAATTCTCAGTTCACGCTCTTAATCTTTATTACTAATTTTATTAAAGTAAATAAGGGAGTTATATTTGGCGATTAATTTTTGTCCCAGGTCTTTTAAGAGCTCCTAAATCAAGGCCATAAGCTTAAAAGGGGTTGAAAAACATATGTTCACCCATTGTTGAGGCACGTGTTTGAATATCCAGGAGGGGGGGGGGGGGGGGAGCTCTAAGACTGGGAACACAGATTAAGAATACACAGATGCGACGTTTCTGCGATTCTCTTTGGGAGGAAAGGAAACCGGTCACGTGATTGCGATTCATACCCTACCAAGCTGCCATCAGGTTCATAATAAAAAAATAGCATGTAAGTCTATGGAACTAACAATAACTATTAGTTTGTAAAAGTAAAAAAAAAAATGTAAAGCATTAAAAATAGGCGTATCATAAATCGACACTGAACACAAAAGTTTGGATATAAATATTGATTTTATTCAGACTATCCTGTAATTTATATACAAAGAATTACTATTAAATATTTTAATAACTCCAGTACAGTAAAAGAAAATCGTATTTTAAATACAGTGCTTCCTCTGTACAATGGCAGTGGGCATAACTGCAACTTAGTCAATATAACGAAGTTTTTTTTTCCGGAAAATAAAAACTGAAGAGTCATTCATGGTTGGTGGCGATGGTTGATAAAATCAGTTATGCTCTTAAATATCTACGTCACTCATCAAATATTTAAGTTTTCACAATTTCCAAACTTAAATGTTACTAATTTCCTTAAATTCAAAGGAAGAAAGTCTCCATTTTATTATAATAATTCATCCCAAACTCTGTTAACGGATCAGATTGTGATGCACAAATTTCCGTTTTCCCTTGTCCCGACAACAAAAGAATTGGCAAAAGTTGAAAATAAACATGGCGACTGCTTTGCTAAGATTCTGACTAGTACTAGCAAGAATTGGCACAGATGATTAAGAAAAGTTGTTAAAGAAAGGATTATGATTACATATGAATCAAGCAGTTAAGAGAGGAAATACGTATCAATAAAATTTATTAGGCTGTGATGAGAACTATATTTAATTGCTTTCATTAGGTAAAATGCCCCAGTGTCGGCAGTTTTACTTCGTCTGTTTAGCAATTTTGCTTCATGGATATTACGCTAAAGTAAACAGCTCCGCGGTATTGAAGGGAATGCATCTCCCGTGACAAGTATGAGGTTCTGAATGAAAGTGCTGCTTTTTTCTCCCAACACTCTGACAGGGATCATTCTGTGAATCTAATATTGTATTTTTCATAACAGTAATGGGTATATGAAGGTGACTACGCCCTGGTGAAGCCTTCAATATCGAAGGCCTCGATAAGGACTGCCGTTCAGTCATCTGTGGCTATCGCTAGGCTAACTTGTTCAATGGTTGAGAATCGTGTCTGCCTAGCATTTTCCCTAATTTCTTAATAACTCTGGCCAAAATCAAAGTGGTAATCGGGTATGGTTTTGAAGGATACAATATTATTTCAGAGTGTGCTCAGAAATATAAAGGAATGCCTGCATACAATTTCATCATCTTTTGCAGTTAAAACATACATATAAAGAAACCAATCGTACCTTTGAAATATGCCTGTATTCTGTGCTGAACTAAATAAATAAAAACAATGTTTTTTATTGCATAAATTTTATTGATCGTTAATAATAAAATCACATTCGACAGTGATCGATCTCTACAAACGTTCACCGATTTCCAAGTAGCAAAAACATCAGGAATCACGTGACTGAAATGATTGTGTACGAAAGCTCAATCGGTGAATTAACTGTTCATCCTTTTCGTACATCTGTTTAGATCACAAGTATAGTATAATCTCTACTCAGTTTTTGCTTGCATGCAGTCGCAAATTTCCAATTTTTTATCGAAGTGTAAGCGAAACATCTCTAAGCCACGTGATTGCCTTTTGTCTCCGAAGTTTTCCAACCCTAACATAAAATTGGTTTAAACTAAGATTTTCTGAGATAACTCGTCTGAATTCAATTTATTTATAAATATTTAGATAATTATAATAAATTGATTTAAACTTATTAATTTCGTTATTTAGTGATGAGTCTATTATAACGAGAGTCTATTCGAGGCTTCCAAGATTATACAGCATTTCCGATTGCAGAATTGGGAAAAGGTGAAATGAAAAAACGTGAAAACAGATTTTGGCTGCTTGTAAGTCAATGTTACTCAAGCATGGTGAAATCGAAATAAGGGTTGCTACTTACTCATTTTTTTTCAAAATGAACATTGATTTTCGACTTAAATCTTATTCTAAAGCATTTAATAGACTGTACAGGATGTAAAATCATAGATGCCAATTTATTAATAAACATTTGAAAATCAGAAAATGTCTTTTAAACATCTGTGAGTGTGAATTTTCGTATGCTCTGTCTACAAAACAGCAACTCATTATAACAAAATGGATTGGTCCCAACATTGCTGTTATATAGAGGGAGCATTGTAATTGTTCAACAACAATTTAAGAAATATTTTATTAATTTATCAAATTAACTCAATGTAAACCTATGGCCTTAAAGTGATGAATTTTTATTTCTTGTGTTTATTTATTTATTTATTTTATTTATTTTGTTTATTTATTTAAAGAAGAAGAAGAATAATTTTTACATTGAGCCCGATCCAGAGCCTGTATGGCCAACAGGCCGACGTATGTGGTCTCCAGAGGGAATACTAATTTATAGCTGTGTTTTTAATAACTATATAAATTGAAAGATCGTATATTATTACATTGACGTATTTATTTAAACGGTAGAGTTAAAGTCAAAAAGGCTATAGACCTTGCCCAATAGTAAACAAACCGCAATTTTGAAAATAAGCAGACGAGCACTTCCGCGAGCAACAGTGCTTCCTGCTGTGAGCTTGTCAGCTCTAGATTAGCCTACTGCTGCCTCTATGTAGTACATATGCCGCACAATTTTATCGTTATAAAAGGAGACAAGGAATCTACACTTCAGAGTACTCGATAATGCATTTTATATTTTTATATTTTGGTTTCTGAAAATTTTTAGGCAAATTCCTTTGGCAGGGGTAGGCCACTTAATGAATGACTGTAATATACGATACAGAACATCTAGCCATTTATGCCTTACTTTTTGTGGTGAAATTTGGATGAGGAATTATCTTCCTCAGTCTTTCTTCAGTTATCTTCCTTCAATTATCCAAGCCTTTATTATTATTTGCTTGTGGGGCTAGAAAAGAGAAAAAAAACCTTCTCTCAAGTTTAAAATGGATAATAGAAATTATTCTAAGATGGAATGAACATTTTTATTACATAGAAAATATCATATCATTAGAGTAAAATCTTCTTTTTTTTTATTTTTTTTATTTTTCCTCTTGAGAGCTTTTTTCTCAAGAGCTCTTTCTTTCAAGAGAGGGGGG
>JAHWFO010076664.1:593948-606443 GCA_023313115.1 Rhysida immarginata | reverse complement strand
TCCAAAGCCAGGGATTGTTGTGGTAAGATAATACTGAGCCATTGTTGTGAATTAAATAAACTGAAAAAAGTTTTATGCAGATAAACAGTACATTGTTGCAGAATGTTGAGTTTTGAAAACCACTGATGCTCCACTTTAGTTTCTTTACCCTTCACCTGTACGGTTGATACCCATGTGACAGATAGAATTCTAGTAAATAAATAATTTGCACCCAGTTATTTTGATCTACGGCATTGATCCATGCATTTTGGTGTTGTGAATCTCGTGAAAATCGAAAGAACCGAAACTCTGACAGAAAATTTGTATTAGAACAGTTTGTGCAACATTTGTTAATCAAGGAAGTAAAACAAATTGATCCTATCGTCTTCCGTTTCATAAAGAGGTAGAAAATACAGAAAAGAACCGGCTGATTAATTTTCCCATGCCTTATTTTTCCCATTAATTTTTCTAATGCACTATTGCACAACTGTTTGGCATTTCTTAAATTTAAATCACTTTCGAATTTGCTCGGACGCTATGCTGGAGCTGAGTATCTGGTAAAATCGGAAGTCTTTTTGCTGACCGACCAGTCTCCCTCTTGTGGCGATTTTTTCGTCAGGCAAGGTCTATAAGAAAAATTTGAAATGTAAAGAGTTGTTAGAAAAAAAATCTTAAACTATAGAGAAAATTAAAATTAGAAGGGAGAATAATTATTGTTAGTAGATAACTTGTTAGTTAAAAGGGAATTTTTCAATAATTTCCTGAATGATGAACTTGTAGGGGCTGAGTGAATTTGTTCTGGCAAATTATTCCACCATTTAATGCCTGCATATGACGCAGTGGTGCCTGCATATGACGCAGTGGTGCCTGCATATCCAGACTCAGTGGTGCTGGTAATTACTTTTAGTAAATGGGAGTTTGAATAAGTTTGATTGTCGGATAGAATAGGGGTGCAAGTTATGCTGGAGAGCTATTTCAAGAGGTGAAGAAAGAATTAGATTATGATTATTAACCTTGTAGACGAATGAGCAAAGTTGAATTATATAAACTTGGTAGATAGTTAAGATACCTAATTGACTGAAATGTTGTGAAACTGAATTGGGTAATCTGATGTTAAGCAGGTTCTTAGGAACCCTTTTTGTAGACTGAAAATACGTAGGAGATTTGCGTTAGTAGTGGAGCCCCAAAATTGGATCCCATAGCAGAGGGTCGAGTGTATTAGGGAGTTATAAAGAAGGATTAAGATATAGGGTGGAATAAAATGCAAATGTGAAATCATTCCTTGTCTTTTGCTAAGCTTAGCTAACAAGGTACCGTAGTTTACAGTAATAACGCCGCAGCGGTAGTTAAGCCGCAGCAATAAAAACTTATCATTTTAGAAAAAAAAATGGTAGTTACGCCGCAACGGTAGTTAAGCTGCACCCCTCCTACCCCTTTATGGCAGACAAGTAAAACGAATTGGCTTAATTTAAGAGAAACCTTAAAAATCGGAATGAAAAACAAAAGTCAAACATTCCTCTTCATTTTCTTTTTCATCATTGTCAGCAATAGTTCTGTATGGTTAACAACAGCTCTGTGATGTACAATCATGACAATGACTTCAGAAAACTGATACTGCTTCGATGTGATGCATTTGCTTTCCGTCCTGATAAAAATCAAACGAAATTGGCGCATAACATACATTTCAGTACCTTAATTTTCCTGTATATACAATGTACAGTTCATTATTTATTACATTTATTCACTTTTCATTTGAACTTCCCGTCGCCACTTTATCACATCAAAACGAAGTTGCCCTTCATGGATTGAGAAGTTACATTCTTATTTTTTTTGGCTACGGGAAGTTCAAATGAAAAGTCGTATAGTTCATTATATATTACATTAATTCACTTCATTTGAGTTTCCCGTCGCCAATAAAATACGAATGTAACTTCTCGAATATGAAGGCCAACAACATTGTTTCGATGTGGTAAAGTGGCATTCTGTTCATATTGAGTTACATTCGTATTTTTATTGGCGCCGGGAAATTCAAATGAAAAGTCATATAATGAACTTCAAACGAAATTAGCGTATAATATACATCACAGAACTTTAATCACCCTGTATTTACAATGTCTAGTTCATTATACAGGGTCTTTATAATTAAAGTTCCATTTTGACATGGCCATAAAAAAAAACTCCTGTACTAAAAGCTATAATACTAGGTAATATTATACAAGAGGGCATGGGAAGTTCATACCCACCAAAAAAAAATTAGTTCAACAGGTCACCACCTGCATGGAATGGCGCTCTATGCAATATTTGTATACGAAATTAGACACGAAGACACAGGTTAACAAGTCTTGAATCGTTACTAAAAATAATTTTAGTCATGTAAATTTTTTTTTATGGCCCTGTCAAAATGTAACTTTAATTATAAAGACCCTGTATATTACATTATTTCACTTTTCATTTGAGTTTCCTGTCGCGAATAAAATATGAATGCAACTTCTCGAATATGAAGGCCAACAATATTGTTTCTACAGGTATTGGACATTGAAGCTGAAACACCTTCGCAAATAGCACTGGATACCCCCAGGGCTGAATAGAACCTTCTGCTAGGTAATTAATCGTATGCATATCAATGAATCACGTGTCAGAGGTCTTGGTAGTCACTCCAGTAGAAAAGTTCGATAGTAAGCTTCAAATTGTCTGTGCAGAGCGCTATAATGGGAGACATATCAGACTTCAAAAGAGGGCAGATTGTTGGGGCGTGTCTAGCAGGTGCATCTGTGTCCAAAACTGCCACACTTTGTGATGTCTCACGTGCTACAGTATCCAGGGTGATGTGTGCATATGAACAGGAAGGACGAACCACGTCCAGGAGGAGCAACTGCAGGGGAAAACTTAAGTTGTCGGAAAGAGACGTCAGGACATTGACCAGGATTGTTGCACGAAAGCGGAAAACCACCGCAGGAGAAATCACCGCAGAAATGAACACACACCTCCAGGAACCTGTGTGCACGAAGACAATCCGTCGTTACCTGCATAACTCCAACATCCATGGCAGGGTTGCTATACCGAAGCCTTTCATCAGTAGTACAAATGCCTCCAAGCGGGTTCAGTGGTGCCGGACGCATAAAACCTGGACGTTGGATGACCTCAAACGCGTCATATTCTCGGACGAGTCCAGCTACACTGTCTTCCAAACAACAGGGAGGGTATTCGTCTGGAGGAGCCCCTCTGATGCCTACAACCCAGACTGGCACCCACAGTCAAACACGGAGGTGGATCAGTAATGGTTTGGGGTGCAAACTGTGCAGGACCTCTACCGATCCTTCCCAAGACGTGTTACTGCTGTGCTGGCTGCCCACGGTGCCCCAACACCTTATTAAAGATTTTGGATTTCTACCAGGTGTTTCAGTTTCAATGTCCAATACCTGTATGTGATAAAGTGGCATTCTGTTCATATTGAGGAGTTATAGATTCTTATTTTTTTTTGTCGACGGCAAATTCAAATGAAAGGTGAATTAATTTGTTGTATAATAAACTGGACACTGTGTATGCTGTATAATTAATCTATAACACACGGTAATTTCATTGTGAATTTCATCAGGACAGTAGTTCGAAGCAGTTTGGAAACTGAGACCATCAATATTGATGGTCTCTATTTAAAGTAGCGATCTTTTGTAATATACAGGGTGTTTCAAAATTATGTACAATAAATTTAGTGACATATTCTTCAGGTCAAAAGAAGACGAACACGTTCTATAGCACTTTGTCTGGAAACGATTTGTTTGCGAGTAATCCAATATCATACAGTAGGGAAGCACGGTAGTTAGTGGACGATATTTTAGCGTTTCCAGCGTTTCGACCGAACACTAGGTTGTGGTTTGTTCCACTTAAATCTACTTTAGGGTTATTCCATTAGTTGTGTACGGTTGTTTCCATTACTGTAGTTTCATTACTGTACATCCACTAGGAATATCAATTTCAGAACGTTTGCGTGCTTTGACATATGCATTACGATTTACGTAAAAAAAAAAAGTCATGTACATGTATTCCAGTGCAGAATACACTGACATGCACCTAATGTATGGTCTTGCGGACGGAAATGCTGTGGAAGCAAGAAGACTCTACCAAGAACGCTTTCCGAATAGACGTTTGCCAAATAACCGAACATTTGTATCTGTCGACAGACATTTGAGGGAGCACACCTTAATGCTGCATACACGAATTGGTGGATAGGTCGAGGTGGACCGGTAGCCTGGCCTGCAAGATCACCCGACCTTAATCCCTTGGACTTTTTTCTGTGGGGTCATGTGAAAACGATCGTCTCCAGCACAGAAGTTCCTAACATTATGGATCTGCGACAACGAATTGAAAATGCATGCCAAACCGTTCGTAAAGCTGGTGACGAACTCTTCCATGACATCAGACGGTCGCTCATGCAACGAGCCGAAGCGTGCGTGCGAGCTGGTGGTGGGCACTTTAGGCAATTCCTGTAATTTGGAGCCACGGGTTTAGTTGGCTGTATCGCGTAAATAAATCTTTTCCAGACAAAGTGCTATAGAACATTTTCGTCGTCTTTTGACCTGAAGAATGTCACTAAATTTATTGTACATAATTTTGAAACACCCTGTATAATGAACATTATAAATACAGGGTAATTAAGTTCTGTGATGTATATTATACGCTAATTTCGTTTGAAGTTCATTATACGACTTTCCATTCAAATTTTTCCGCCGCCAAAAAAAATACGAATGTAACTTCTCAATCCATGAAGGGCAACTTTGTTTTGATGTGATAAAGGTGGCGACGGGAAGTTCAAATGAAAAGTGAATAAATGTAAGAAATAATTAACTGTACATTGTATATAAGGAAAATTAAGGTACTGTAATATGCGCTAATTAAGTTTGATTTTCATCA
Organism: Rhysida immarginata; assembly: GCA_023313115.1. Taxonomy (NCBI): domain Eukaryota; kingdom Metazoa; phylum Arthropoda; class Chilopoda; order Scolopendromorpha; family Scolopendridae; genus Rhysida; species Rhysida immarginata. Next base: position 601,556 of record JAHWFO010076664.1, on the reverse strand, counting down.
GGATGTGATGCAGTTGCAGTATCAGTTTTCTGAAATCGTTGTCATGCTGTTAGGGTAAAAAAAAACCTGTAGTTAGGCCGCAATGGTAGTTAAGCCCACAGGCATTTTTTATAACTTTTTTATTAGATAAGCCGCGGCGTTATTACCGCTAATTACGGTATTGGTATGTAAATCCCCAGAAAGGTCATGTGTTAACTGTATACCTAAAAATTTAAATGTGTAAGTGGCTGATAGCAAGCATGAGTCATAATAAATGGGCAGTTCTGTAGGGACATGTGATTTATTGCACTGAAAGAATAACATGTATTTTGTTTTATTGAGGTTAAGGGCAAGCAAATTAACCGAATTCCAATGATTTAAAGTGAATAAGGTTTGGTTAATAGTGGTGGATAGAGTGGAAGTATTAAATTAGCAAATAACAAAGTTGCATCATCTGCATATAAGATTAATTTTGATGAGGATAGAAATAAGGCTAAATCATTGATAAAGAGGTTAAATAGTAATGGGGAGAGGATAGAGCCCTGTGGGAACCAATATTGTGTACTAGTAATGATGAAGAGATATTTTGGATAGTTAAATAATGAGCGGTCAATAAGAAATTCGGTGAGCCAGTTTAGTGGGGGTCCACGAAGGTTAAAGAAAGAGGAAAGTTTGTGGATTAGAAGTTGGTGGGATATAGTCAAAAGCTTTGGTGTAGTATAAAAATAGAGAAGTTATTTTTGGTCATATGAAGAGTTTGTATTCAACTAGCTCAAAACAGGCCGTGTCAATACTACGTCTGGGAGAACAACCATGTTGTGCCAATGACAGTAGATTGTTATATATATAATTGGATAACCGATGAAAGTATAGCTTTTCGAATATTTTAGAGGAGACCGGAAGGATTGATATTGAGCGGTAGTTGTGATAATCATTATGGTCACCGTTTTTATTTATAGGGATAATTTTGGTGATTTTGAGAGATTTAGGAAAGGATCCTGTGGTAATCGAAACATTAAATAGATGAGTTAGTGGAAGTGTTATACTAGTATTTACTGCGATTAAGACGTCTGAACGAAAGCCTAAAGGATCAGGGGAAGATGATTTTAGCTGCATGATTATTTTAGGTACCTCATCAGGTGATGAGGGAGTAGCATAGAAGGAGAGTGAGGGGGTCGGGATGTTAAAAGGGTAAGTGAGAAGGGGGATTTGGGGTTGAGGAGTGGGCAATAGAATTTTAAGGAATTCAGATAGCATGCCAGGGGTGAGGTTCGTGGGTCTAGGAAGGGGGAGCGTGAAATTTGGAACTCGAAAGAAGATTGTTTGTTTTCCATTTTACTATGAGTGAATTTTATTAAATTATTGCGCGAAATAGATGTGTTTGGCAGTTTTAATATTTCGTAGCAGATTAGAGAAAGTACGAAATGTTTTTGCAAGTAGAGAATATCTGGTTGCGACGATATTTGCGATACAGAGCATTTTTGTGCGCCACTTAACAAAGAATATAGGCATTTACCCAGCGTTAATGGAATGGTTTATCTGTTTTTCGAGGAGTGGAAGTGATATGAGGGAAGTAACGGTCATAGCCAAGGCGAAATGGTTCACAGAATTTTTCAAAGAGTGCATGATATCGTAAGAGTTGTTAAGTAAAAGGAAAGACTGCTAGACTGTGGGGAGTAACTAATCTATGTTGAATGAGTGTCTGGGTATTTGTTAATGTTAAGGGAGAATTATGTTTGTAATAAACTGGCAGATCAGAAATTGGTAAATCAAGTGTGCCACTAATGTAACCATCAATATGACTAGTGAAGCACTGGTCAATTGTGAAAAAAGAATTATGCACTCAAGAGTAATGAGTGTAGGAAGTTATTGTAGAATTCAGACTGGCTTGGAGTGTTAGATCTGTTAGTAAATTTAGAATGGGTGTTGATTTATGGAAATTAACATTAAAATCACCTATTAAGATAATCATTTTCTTTCTCAGCTGTAAGTTTAGAAGTAAGGATGATAAAAAGGAAATAAATCGGTGGGTGGCCGGTAGACAGTAACTATGAAATATTTGTTTTTAATGAGAATGGTAAGTATTTCATAGTCTTCAGAAACCGTGGTATATTCTGCAAGAATTGCATAATGAAGAGAGCAAGATATATAAATCGCTATGCCTCCACCTCTTTTAACAAAGGGTGGATAGCGACTGGAGAGTATCCGCTAAGAGGAGGGATCTCCGATAGTGAGCGGGTCCATGTTTCATTGATGGATAATAATTGGGGAGTAGAGATAAGACTAGTTTGGGAAGCAAGAAGTGAAGAGAAGTTGGTATACTAATGTTAATTTGGATACTTTTAGTTTGAAGTTGTAGTTAATGTTTTGTTTTATACAGACTCATTACAAGGAAAATCATATATAAAATCTGTTAAAATAATAAATGAGGTTCTACATCTCATTTACAGAATGTAATAAAGTATTACACGTGGCTCACTTTCATTAATTTTCGCTTTTTCCCTCTGGTTTCCCCGTAATTTTAATTTTCATTTTGCCATTTGACTATATAAAATGTCTTAATTGTAGCAAACAATTCTACAGCATTCTTCAACTGTTCCTTACCAATACCTCCTAGAAAGAAAACCTGTGCACTGAAAATTCATACATTGTTACATGATCATAAGAACTTATAATTTAGGGCTCATTGTTGGTAGAAATACGATTAACAATGTGTTATGATGACTTAACAATGAACGTTCAGTGCACAGGCTTTGGTTAGGTGGTGTCGTCCTTACACTCTGTGAATCAACTGTCTGATGCATAATTGAAGAAATATTCTAACTGCCTTGTTTTAATCCCAGCCAAATATAATAAATGAGGAATTATTTCCTCAGTAATTTTTTCACATGTCAATAGAAAAGAAACCCAATCATCAGCAGGCACAGTTAAAGAATGAACATTTCCTGATTCTCTTATAATTTTTCAACAGCAAAAAATTTGATTATCATGAGATAGTTCTTTATTATCCTTGCGAAACATGTTTCTGCAATTTAAGCAATCATGACGTAAAATTTTGTTGGAAATGTAACCAGCAAAATAAACAAAAGCATTTTCTTCTGGCATGGAAATTGTCACTGAATTTAAATCCTCAGCAAAATGCATTGGTTGAGACAATGATTGCTGAACATCCAGCTTTGTGGATTTTGATTCATGTACATCATTCTGACATTTCAATGGTCACTAGATTTTAAGAGAGAATAAAAATAAAAAAATAGAGAAATGCAATTAAGAAAAAAACCCAACTCATAGGGCTTGTTTGATAGCGACAGCTTCCATGTCCACGGTAGCTTACTGGTTAGAGCGCCGGGGCATATACCCGGAGGTATCTGGTTCGATTCCAGGCCGTAGAATTTTCTTTACTATTTTTCACTGTTTATTAAAAAAACAAATGTGTATAAGCATTTTGCAGTGTGCATTGAGGATTTGCAGCCATTAGGTTCAACTCTTCTTTGTTAAAAAAAAGTCACTCAATGTATACAGATCATACATTAAAAATACAAACCTTAATCCGCATTTTTAGTACGTGAGACAGGCTTTATAAGTGTATGTTTAATAAGCATGTATCCCCACTTAAATGCTATAAGACATGTTATATGCTCTGCTGATCAGATTATGACCTTGATGAATGCTTGGTGCGCTGCAGTAACTGAGGCCAGTTGCATGACTCATCGAGTTTCCTCAAATGAACCTGGGTTGACGCATCTGTATATTCTTAATCTGCGATGGGGAATAAAGGGAGGGACAGATGCTGATAGCAAGAGGAGCTATTTGCCAATTGCCCATCAAGGCTTAGGGCTGCTAGTGCGAGCATGGGACATAGATAATGGGATACCCAGAACAGTATTTGCTGAGGAACAATAGTCGGGTGAGATTAAGAGACTAATGTGATAGAAACTAAGTGCAAACTACCGATTAGTGACCTGGCAAACGGACCTGTGAAACTCTGTGGGAGTGAGTGTTTAACATCAGTGGATTATTGCGGCTGAAAACTGGGGTCATTCTCAACTTAGTGTACCTATACGAACAGTGGACGATCGAAAAACAAAGACATGAAAGGACGGCGTGAATTTGTTGTACTTGAGCTAGTCCTCGTAGCACCGTTCTCCCCCAGAAAAGACCAAATATCTGAGTGGTGGTCAAAAATTAAAAACGAATCAAACGTTATGCTGTTTTGTGCAAATTTTCATGTATTCAGCCAGGCAGTCATCAAAATGAGCTGGGTGGTGTGCCCCTTCAAGAGAGCCTGGGGAGAATCCTGGATGGCCGAGTGGTTCAAACCAGGAGTAGAGGTATGTGGCAAATCTCCAGAAACTGCTTAGGCGAGATTGATCTGCTGGGTGGGCCAAGCGACAACTTTATTCAATGGTGATGCCTAAGAGTTGATTGCAGAGTGGAGGTACATGTGGCTGATTCACTGGATACTAAATACCAAGGATGAGATGTTGGACTAAATGGGATAATTTAGGTAACTGAGTGACAATTGTGAACCTTATCAGAAACACTCATTCGAAAGAGTATTGAAATCTACACTGGATGGACAGTTCTCTCGGGTTGCTGCGAATTTCACAGATCACATGAGTTAGAATAATTGCACTTTTATCAGTAATTAGCATTTGAAAATCTCTTATTTCTTAATTTCACTTTAATTGATTGGTAGCCTTGACTGATTAGGAATTACTCAAACATTTTCTCTAATCTAACTTTATCATTTAGTTTAACCTTTTGCATTTAACCTGATTATTAGAGTTTTGTATAAAATTGTGAAATAAATTGTTTTAAAATGATTTTCCTGGCTCTTGCTCTCATTGCTGAACTCCTATTTATATTTCTGTTCTATCTCCATTTTAACAAAAAAAACAACAAAAAAAACACAAAAAAACAGGCGTGACGTCTCTTGTCATTGGTCCACAATAGATCTATTTGGTAGAAAAAAAAATTGGTCCACTACTGATTATCACTCAGGGGGGGAAAAGTCTCCCACCACTTCAGATTTTTTATGAAACTTGCAGTAAATTGCAATAGCCAAATTACTTAACTGTACTAAAAATTGTTTTTGGCCTAGGTTAAATACTCTCAAAGATGGGAGGTCAAAATTTATTAAGAAAAGGCATTATCAGCATTTTAGTGATCCATGTATGGTCGGTAAGAAAAAATTAATAACTGTCAAAGATAAATATTTTAATGCCAATTTACTATATTTCCTATGAGAGGAAGATTTGACAGACATGTTTCTCTGTAGTTTCTATGCATTTTATGTTTCTATGCATTTTCTTACTTTTGAGAATAGTAAAAATAAAAAATAAAAAAACAATAAAAAATAGTAATGTTTCTTTGAAATTTTCACATTATTTTCAAACTAAACTTAAAAAGTGAGTCAGTGGAGTTACCAGTCCTTTTCTTTAAATTAAACCTAAACATATGATCTAAAAGAATAAAAAATTAATTGATGGGATTTTAAGCTCTTTATTATTGATTGAGCTGGTTAATGACTATTTAGCTCAAAATAACTAACATAGAAACATAGAAATTCTCAATCTAATTTTCTCCTTTTAAATTTGCTCTACAACTCCTTTAAATGTTAGACATAACTGAGAAAAGAACTGAGCAAAAATAATTTGATTTGTTGGTTTAACAATTAAACCAGTGCTACGGAGTCATAAAATTTTTGCCCTTAATAAAACTTGTGGATTTTGAATACATAATCACAAATCTGTAATCATTAATATTGTAGTTATTTGCTTAAGTAGTCAACTAAGAGTATTTGTTTTTATTTATTTTATTTTATTAATTTATCAGAGGGTAAGAAAATAAAATTGGAATCCAGTGATCAGATATGAAGAAATTTTCCATGATGATTTCAGATTCCTTGCTTATTTGAAAGAGCAAGTTTAACCATGTAACCCCATTATTTTTTGGAGATAAACTCTCCTTTAGGATTTTTCATAGCTGTATGTGCTGAAAAAGTTATAAGCACATCTAAGATTCATAAAATTAATTTCTGGCTGCTAATAAAAGAAATTTTGTCAAGAACATAGAAAACAATTCTTACTAAAACAATTCCTGCAACTTGCAGCTTTCACCATTTTTTCCCTGTCAAATGATTCCATAGGTTCAAAAATATAGTGTGGATGAGGAATTTGCCTTAATTTTCGGTTTATCTGGAGAACATGTGCCTACTATCAAGTTGTCAGAGTTGCGTAAGAGGCATGTTCAAATGAAACCCATTTATCATGTGCCTCTTGAAAAATGGTTGGTTAATTGCTGGATGTGGGTGTTGAGAGTGAAAGTGCATGCGTTACTAACTACTGTAAAGACTTTCAGTTGCTACTAGTTTGCAAGCGTGACAGTCATTTGAAGATGCATGATGTAGTTCAAAACCTGTCCAAAGAGGATAATCTCTGTAAGGCTATCAAAAAAATGCAACCTGGCATATCTTCAGGAGTTATCACTCTCCATGAAAATGCACCCCTGCATCTCACTAAAGTTGTGGATGTATTGCCAAGAGAAATGGTAGTTCTTGGACATCTCATTACAGTGCAATTTGTTCCCTTGAGACTTTTCATCTCTTTGGGTTATTGAGAAATTCCTTAAGGGACAAAGATTGAACACCAAACCGCAATCCACATCTTTTTTTTTCACGGACTGAGTTTTGTCTCGCAAAAGTGGGATGTGTGTCTAAAACGCCATTGGTGATTTCTTTGAGAAATGCGTGTACATTATTGTGGGTTAAACACCACTATTTGCTGGTTTCCTGTTCTCTCCCTTCTTAACACCTACTTGACTTCAACAGGTTTCATTTAAACACAGTTCATACAAATTCGTATAAGGCATGTGTAGATGAGTCGTTGGTTTTTTGACATGATTCTTTCAAAGATTGAAGAGGAAGGTGACTGTAGAGTAATTTCTTGCATCCTTTTGTCCCTGCACCATCATTTCATTCGCCTTCAGGAAAAGAAGGCATTACTGCAGTTACAAAAGACTCGGGACGAATGTTCTTCTTTTTGAAAAGGACACTGAATATCTGCAACAGCAATAAACTCCATTTTTCAGCAAGCCACGTGGTCGCTGAAGATTCCATTCTATCACCTAAATTAATGTTATATTACTCCTTAGGTAAGTTTTGAGTTTATTACAGTATTACAATAAATAATTAAAATAAGAGTATTGGTTACCGAAAATACGAGTACAACACGTGCAGGGACTAACAGTTTGGTTTTCTAATTTCAGCTGAAAGTAAAAACTTTATCGGCAAAATGAATATGGAGATAACATAAAAACCCATTAATTTTATTTCAGTTTATACCATAATTTTAGATTTATTTTTAAAAAGTTCACTTGATCATAGCAACCTGTAAACAAAGTTCCATAAAATATGAAGTAGTTGGCGACATGGCTTGGGTGAACTAATGTGGAATGACTGGTGCTGGAAAGAAAGGATGGTGTGTGCACGTGCATCTCGTGACATGTGGATTATACCATGGCCGACTAAAAATACGTCGCACCTTATTTTTAATCGGCCACGGATTGCACAGCCATCGTAGGACTTGTGCGACATGTTTGCTCATATAAAAATTAATATTAAAATGT
>JAHWFO010076664.1:566863-583948 GCA_023313115.1 Rhysida immarginata | reverse complement strand
GGCGCTTAATGCAGGCGGGCCGGCATTTCAGGTCCGGCGGTAAATTCAGTATTTACGGTAACTTTTTCTTCGAAATTTGAAAGTCATTCGCTTGATTCATTGATTAAAGGTTGGATATGCTGATTAATTATTTCAGTTAAATGTATCAGTGAACATCTCAACGAATATTTTTTGGAAATGGGATGACTGCAATAGGTCAATTAAAGATGCTTCAATTAATGATGCTGGTATCACGGTTCTGAACGTTCACCTGGGGAATCATTGGAGGAGCCCTTATGGGAATGGGTTGAAGGCTTACCTCTATCACTAGGCATTTTAAATAGAGATATAAAGTGTCCACCTGCAGTTTCGGTCAATTTGATGGGTAATAAAATGAACAAAAGTGGCTAAATTGGATTAAGCAGGTCGGAAGCCATGTTGAGCTTGGGACAAATACGGTTCAATTTGCAAAAAATAGTAAATGCTTCTTATCCACTATGAGAATTGATTAATGCATGTCAGTGGAACTCAGGATTGAATTATAAAAACTTTAATCACAAGATCTTGCCGACATCCGCTGTAACAATGAAAATTCAAGCTAGTATTATTGATGTTATTGTTTAGGAAGACTATTGTTGTGGAAGCAAAGATGATTAATGGTAAAAATTTTGAAATCGTGAATAATCAGAATGATGGAAATGTAGATAGTTCGCTTACCTCAGTGGAAGTCGCTATTTTTTATTTTTTCTATTAAAAGAACTAAAACATCTACATTACAACGAATTATCCCAAAGCCTCATATATGGCTTGTATGGGACAACAAATAAATAAATTACAATAAATGCATGTAACTACTAAAAACTAAAGTTTCTCCAAACTACAAACATCATTGATAACAAGACTTGACCAGCAAAAAAATGCACTATTAATATAATTAACAATATTCTTGCCATCTAAAATATGCTGCATTTACAAATTTAAGAGCTCAACACTAGAATCCATTTCGGAACCATTATAATTTTTTTATATTTTTATTTAAAATTTTATTTAAAATTCTTTCAAAGTACAAAAAATACAACCAATTACATCAACAAATCATATGACAATAATAATAATAATAGGTTATGTTAAATAGTGACCTTTTATATTTTACAAATATTTAACAGAATTTATCTTTTCGTTCATTTATTTAAATAAGTATTATTAAATAGCAACACTATTTAAATATAGTACTAATTTAAATACTATTAAAACTATTATTAAATAGAAAAAAAATCCACACAATATTTACCTTCGATAAGCACAACACGTGGTCGCAACAGGAAAAATTTTGTTAGGTCAACTAAATAAAATTAGCCGCGATTTGATTGGTCACTGAAAATAATGAAAAACCAACACTCTCAGCAACGTCATTTGGGGCTGCAAAGATTGCAGCCCAAAATCCATGTAAATCACGTGTTATCCCCACTATCATAGAAAATATGAATAGAATATTAAAACTGATTATTTTGTTGTAAATTGTTAACTATAAATAATAATAAGTATAATATTTTAAAACTGTTACGTTTACTGTGTAATACATAAATAATTCTAGGAACTATATTTCAGATGCACATGGACACTGGTCTTCGCGCTGTTTCTAGTTCATTCCTTCACTGCATTGAGTGATTAGGTTCGGGATGAATTGAATGCAGCCCCAATGTTGAGTATCTTAGCCATTCTAGCCACTGATTCTAGCCCAAGCTCACATAGCACACGGACTATAGTTATAAAAATTGCTTTCGAATGGTACTGTATCACAAACGAGAAAATGATGGTTTTTAGAGAAATATATAAAAAAAAAATTAAGAACAGCGATAATAAAATGTAACTTTCATTTTAAGCTGGAGGGGCTATAAGATTTTATTATTAACCCAAAGCTTAATTTTATTATAGTCAATCGGTTTATTATGTTTCATGAAAGGCCATGTAATATTTGTTCAGGTTTAGTGAAAGTTGATTTAATAAGACAAGTTAAGATTTTATTTAATAATAAAGAATTTGCTATAATTTCAAGTTCTTCAGAATTAGCTGAGGCTATAAATGTGGTGCCTTCAGCAAATAATAAGCATTGTGTATTGTCAGCAATATTAGATCATTAACAGTAGTGGCGATAGAATAGAACATTGTGGTACTCCCTGGTTATTAATTTTGGAGAAAGTTTTGAATTGAGATAAAGAGAATATTGTCTATATAAAAGAAAGGAAGCTATCCAATTCAATGGTTGCCCCCTAATACCATACCAAACAATTAATTTAATAATGAAGCATGGGGAACCATATCAAATGATTTTTTAAAATCGAGGAATAAAGTTAAAACAATCTTTTGAGCCATTTTATATTATATATCCTGATACTTCATAAAGAGCTGTGGAGATGTTTTTATCTGGGCAAAAACCGTGCTATGCAGGGGAAATATCTTGGGTATAGATGAAATGATTTAAGTGAATAAAGAATAGTTTTTCAAATATCTTGGGAGGGGGGGGGGGGGGAGATAGAATAGAAATGGGTCTATAATTGTTGAATCATTGACATCTCATTTTTTTTCAAAATTGGAATTCTTTTGTGCATTTAAGTAATTTAGGGAATTGTCCTTCAGAGACATTAAAAAGAGCACATAGGATAAGATATATAGGGAGCGATACTAATAATCACATCTTGTCAAAGACCATAAATATCCATAGTTTTAGATTTTGAAAATTTGTTTATAACAACTAAAAGTTCATTGGGATTTGTCAGATAAGGGAAAAAGGATATAGGTGAAGAAATGGGAGGTCCCTGACTTGAATATGAGGGGAAAGAGTCATTGTCAATATTATCATTATCAGCATGGGAGCATGGAAAAAGTACTTTCAAAAAAGGGAAAAGATTTGGTGGTGAATAATTGCTGTCAAAGCAGGAAGGAAGCCTTCTCTTTGGAAGCGATGAAGCCTTTCAAATTTGATGCAATTTCTCTTTAGGATTGGTTATTGAAGGAAAAAAGTTGTCATAATTTTTTTTTTCTTCTTTACTGCCTTAATGGAACTTTTCACTAGTATTGTAATAGCTTTAAGTTGATTTCTTTTAATGATTGTAGGATTTTTGACATTGTTTATAAATCTTGTGCTTCTTAATAATTAGGCTGAATAATGATTCTGTAATCCATGTTGTTTTTTTTTGGATAGGACGAGGATCGAGAAAATGTTTATAGGATTCTGTAATCCATGGTTCTTATAGGAAAATATTTATTGTGACCATTTACAAAATGATTAAAAAATTTTTTTTAAATTTAAATCTGAATTGCATTCATTTAATAACTTATCCCAGCTAGTTATCAGGTCCAGGGGAAGGTTTTTTCGTTTCTTCACCCTTACTTTTTGAATGGTTACAATCCTCTCATAGGATGATTCAAATAATGCAAATTTTTTTTACATTAAAGAGAAATGATTGGTCATTCTTTTGCACTTACTTTTCTAAGTGAAAACGTTCAATTTTATTTGAAAAAACTTCTGAAATGGCACCTATATCACCAATAATTCGAACGTGCCTGTTGTATGAATTTAAACTTGGCCATAAAGCAGCGGAGGCTGCTCGTAACATTTGTACAGCATTCGGTGATGATTGTGTCACTAACCAGACTGCACAGAATTGGTTCAAAAAAATTAAGAACTGGTGATGAGCGTCTTCAAGATTCTCTTGAGTGTTTGGTGGACTACAGCTAGTGTAGTCCATTATGAGCTCCAAAATCCAGGACAAACTATCACAGCAGACGTATACATTGGTCATCTTCAACGTATACATGAAAAAAATCAAGCAAAAACGGCCACCTCTTTTGAACCGTATGGGTGGGGTTTGTTTTTTTTCATGACAATGCACGTTTGCATACGACAAAGCTGACCTGTCAGGCAATAAAAAACTTGCCTGGAAAATGTTACCTCATCCACCATACTCCCTGGATATCTCTCCAACAGATTATCACCTTTTCCGATCTCTCGATAACCATTTGAGAAACAAGTGCTTCAAGACCAAAGAAGAGCTAAAATGTGAACTGGGTGTTTTTCAACAGTAAAACTCGTGACTTTTATAAAAAAGGAATCTATGATTTATCTCGTTGGGAGAAGGTTAATGATAATGGAGATTATTTCGATGAATAAAAAATTCATTTATGCATTAATCTGAGTGCCAATTGTAATATTTGCAAAAATGAAAAAAAACTTTCCCCTGGATCTAATAGTTGTAGATAAGAAACAAAGATTTGTCATTTGTGCAAAGTATATAATTTAGATGTGAAATTATGTATAGTACACCAACTCTTACTGAGTAAATCAGGAATAAGGGGAGGTGGTCAGAAATTAATAAATCAACTGTTCCACTTTGGATGAAATCCGTGATATTAGTGAAAATTTGATCAATTAGACTAAAGGAATTGTTAGATTTGTGTAGGAGAGGTGATTGTAGGTGAAAGACTAAAGCTATTTAAAAGACAACACTTCAGTAGTATTTCAAGTAAAGGGGGAAGAAATTCTGTATTAAAATCTCCTAAAATTATACATTTTTTGGAAGTAAGACTAAATGACTCGAAGAGATTCAAAAAAGGTTAAAAAATTATTAAAATAGCATTCGGAGGGAGATAAATATTAGTAATGAATATATTATTTATGAATAAAGTAAGGAATTTGTAGTCATCATTGTTACACGTACCTTCCTCTGACATCCACTGATAGTTTATTATTAATATAACAGATGCCTCCACCCTTGGTGCCTTTCTTGAGATTGAAAAATTATTATAATCCGATATGAGGAATATCAGAGGTTGACAGTCCAGGTTTCAATTGAAGTTAAAATGGAAGGGTAGATAGTAAGTGAAAATAGTTCATCCAAATTAGCATGTCTGACTCCAAATGTTTAGATAGAATGTAGAAAAAATTTTTTTGTCTGGTATGGTGTCAGTTAAAGCATTGAGAGATATTGTACCAGGGAGGTGATGGATGTTTCTTCCTGATTAGCAGCTAATTCAGTTGGCACCTCACTTCTTTGTGGATGATGGAACACTCTTAGGATTTAATTCTGATGTTGGAGATTCTGGGATTTTAGTATTTTTATTATCCCTGATACAATTTCCACATTCATAATTTCTTTCGTTTAAATCATATGTCAAATTCCACTTCATTTATATTCTTACGTGATAACGTTTTTGCATGGCCCGGTGCATTGTAAGGCCTTTTCCACCACTTTAATATATATTTTTTACACACACAAATTCTAGGTCCCATGTTCTGCCATTTTAAATGGAGATTTTTATCAGTTAGATTTTTCATGCAGCCAACGAGAAAGACAGGCCTGGGTATTCAAGTCACCTGACCATAGTAGTCTGAGCAACAATCCAATCTTCATTGTTTCCATCTTGGATTTTAACAATCAGTAATTTTTCTTTTTCATTGGATACTTTTTTACCACGGTCTATAGATATTCATGGTCATCGAGCTCCATTGTTAAAATGAAGCTAAAGTTTCTAGCTCCCGGTAGGGCGGGAACTCGATTGAAAAGTGCCGCTGCATGTACAATCTGCCCAACTGCGCTTGCAGCGCCACCCGATCAGCATACAGAAACTTTACTTTCGTATTCAGTTTCAATGAAAATCTCTATTGCAGGTTGCGGCGCGATCTGTTTTCCTTAGCTTCTCGAAACAATGGAAAATGGCCGAAGCTCGATGACTATGAATATCTATAGACCGTGGTTTTTACACAAATTCTAGGTCCCATGTTCCGCTATTTTAAATGAAGATTTTATCAAAGTTAGATTTTCCAACAATGATTAAAACCAGCAATAATGATCATTTACTGTAACAAGTCAAAGTTTCAGCTATGCAATTAAAATGTTACTGTAAATTTTGGACACTTAGTTTTTCAATAAATCCCAGATCTCTCCAATTGCAAATTAGGGTCACAAGGATCCAGGAAATTTCAAAGCAAATTCCAGTGCTTATCTTCCAATATTTTTATCTGGCTAGCAGTAACTTTAAGTTTTTTGGGGAGCAATTGTTTTATCATTTTCTATTAAATTCAAGACTTTCACCTAATAGTTAATACATACTTAAAAAGTTAACTGTTGCTTCTGATTGTTATTTGCGTTAATATTTAAAAATAGAAGGTTTTTAAAGTTTGTAAGGCAGAAAGGATAGCACAATATTAGAATTATTTTTTTTTTAAAACATTTTTTCTTTTAATAAAAGATTACCATGGACGAACGAAATCAAATATTATGGTTAGGAATGCATTGGTGCACCTGTTTTGCAATCCACATGACGTTATGTGTGAAACTGTGTAATTTAAGGCACGTATATATCTAGCGAGTCGAGTGCGAGCCAAGCTCGCCATACTTATGCGGCTTCGCAAGCTGCCCTTAAGTCGCTCGACTTGTGCTCACAGCAATCCATTTCTTGTCGGATTTTCCGACAAACTCAAAGGGGCTCGCCCTCCATAGTTAGGACTGGTTCGTAGCAGGCTTGCTGAAAAACCCAATAAATTTTCTTGCTTTGGCGGGAAACTCGAGAGACGAATGACCACCCGTCGAGCAACCCCCTCAATCACATGCGTGCTAACTAAAAAAAAAAAAAAAAAAGTCTGCGACAAAATTATGGAATAAGTTCATTGGCTTAATTTTCAAATAACAAATTAATAATGGAATTTTAGAATTATGAAATAATGATTGCTAAAGATTTATTTGCAAACTAAATCTAATTTTCCTTGACAAACAGGGGAGACAATTGTGTAGAAGGAAGTGTTGGATTAAACATTATTCAATAGCATTGTAGTTAATAGCATTTCCGCATTCATTTGTTGTTTTCGACAACAATCATTTTGTTGTTGCTAAGTAATGAAATCAAATCGACAATGTATTAGAATACTGATAAGAAATGAATAAAGAGGGAAAAAGCTTATTAAATAAGTCTAGTCCTTTTTCCTTTCTTTTCAACTAAAATAACTCTGCGACCACGACAAGGTTATGGGCCCAGCACGCTTCCACTGCGCAACAGAGCATCCTAAAGAAACTAATTTGACGGAGGCGTTTAGAACTGTACTCGAAATTTAGGCCTTCACCTGAAAAGAGCTAGCCAGCCTAAGTAGATTACGTTTTTCGTTTCTACCAGACGTTGTTTATAAGTGATATCGGCAAGTTTGTTCGGATTAAACGAAATGGCCAATAGTGGAGAATCAGCGGGATCAATTACGTCCATGGGTCTAGAGAAACTACATGAGGGGAACTACCAATCTTGGAGTTATAATATGGAAATGTTATTGTATGACCGAGGTCTGTGGAACTTCATTGACGGGACAGCAGCACCTCTCTCACAAGGAGCTAGTTCCGAAGTGACAGAAAAATATTTGTTGCGGAAGAATTGTGCATTGTCGACTATAGCTATGGGAGTGTCCACCGACCTACAGCATCTAATACGTGAAGCAAAGTCAGGTAAAGAAGCCTGGGACATATTAAAAGAAACTTTCGAACCTAAGTCACGGATCCGAATTCTTGGTCTCAAACGGGAGTTCATCAATACTAGATTTCATAGTGAAGAGACCATGGCAGCGTACATCGGACGACTTAAGACCTGTGCTTCTCAGCTGAATGAAGCAGGATCGCCCGTGGCTGATACAGACCTGGCGTATAGTATGATTGCTGGACTTCCCGAAACTTACGATATGGTAGTTAGTCGGTTTAACACCATAGAAGGAAATCAGTTCAACGCAAAAGCCGTTGCTCAAGCACTAATGACTGAATGAGAGAAGAGCATCGAAACATACTTCAGAAGAATCCCCAACACAAGCATTTGCAGTTGGAGTACAGAAAAAGGGACATAAATTATCATCACAGGAGCGGGCATCCAAACTCAAATTTAAGGGCAAGTGTTATTTTTGCGGAAAATATGGTCATATGAAACGAGATTTGTTGGAAAAGAATAACAGATGAAGAACAAACCGGAACATCAAGTAAGGCAATAAAGGGCAGAAAAGATGCTTTCTTGATGGTATTGAACATAGAAACATTGGCTGAAAGTTGTATTATTGACAGCGGTGCTACGAATCATTTTACCTATAAAAGTGATTGGCTGCAGAATTTCCGTGCATCTGCTTGTGCAAGTGCTACAACCGCCCAAGGTACAATGGCGATAAAAGGTACGGGTTAAGTAATTATTGAAACATACGTAAACAAGGAAAGAATCCAAATCATATTCAAGAATGTGTATTATATACCAGAACTTAGAAGAAACCTGATTTCTGTGCGAATGATGGACAGGAAACATTACAAGATTATGGTATACGATGGAAGGATGCAAATCATCAATGCTGAGAAAAAACTCGTAGGAGTATGCATTGCGCTAAACGATTTGTATGTACTACAAGCAAGAGTTGTTTTTTCAAAATCGTCCGAGGCACATATTGCAAGTCAACAGCCATTGCTTGATTTATGGCATAAGAGGTTTTGCCATATCCATCATAAAGATGTAAAAGCAATGAGCAACAAAAACTGTACGAGGTCTAGATACTCTTAACTCAAGTCCCAGTTTCTGTGAAGACTGTGCGATAGGAAAATCTACTGAAGAACCACATCGTCCTATTTGGGAAAATCTGTACTACGAACATTCTAGAACTTGTTCATACAGATATTTGGGGACCAAGTCCCGTGAATTCAACTGGTGGAGGAAAGTATTTCCTTTCGTTCATTGATGACTTTTCAAGAAGAGCAACAGTGTATATACTGAAGAGTAAGGATGAAGTTTCTCATTACCTAAAGAAGTATATTAGCCTGGTTGAACGCCAAACTGGAGAATGCCTGAAGAGACTACGGTCTGATAACTGCCTGGAATTTTGCAACCAGACGGTAAATAAGTTATGTGAAGAACTCTGTATAATTCATGAATTGACTAATGTTAACTCTCAAATGAATGGAATAGCCGAGGGATTTAACTACACTATTATGCAGTTAGTAAGAACATATCTTATTGCAGCTGATTTGCCAAAGCATCTTTGTGCCAAGACGGTCATGGCTGCCACTTATGTTAAGAACAGAACAACGCATCGTGCGATCCAAGAAATGGTACCCCAAGAAGTGGAGTGGCTTTAAACCGAACGTCGCACACTTCAAGGTGTTTGGTTGCACAGCGCTTGTTAACATACATAAGCAGAAATTATCCAAGTTGAATCCTAAAGCTAAACGATGTGTGATGGTCGGATACGCATTCAGCCCAGGGGGTATAGGTTATGGATACCTGGAACTACTCAAGTAATAGCCAAAACACGTACGCTTTAACAGTGATGGCTACAGAAACAAAGGGCAGCATGGCATGCTCGAAGGCAATGGGGCACTGATTGCAGCTAAATTCTTGCTTTAAAGTTAATAAAAATACATGGGCATTTCAGTGACCTACATTTAAATTTTTAAGGCATATTGCTAACATCGAAATCTGTATGCGATTAGGGCACGTTAAGGCTTTCTAATTTCTTCTAGGCTAATCTCTTCCTTACTTTGTGATGCCACGAAAAGACATCTGGTGGTACAGTCCTCAGTAGTTCTTAAAGTATATTTTTCAACAATTTATGCACTATTTTTGCAGGATAAGGTTGTGAATAATGATTGCATTAAGATTTTTAAACTTTATGCAGTTGATCTGTATTATCCCTCAACATTTTGTTAATGCTAATTTAAACATGAAAGCTTATTGAGGAAAACTTTTTCTCGCGGACGAAGCGGTTTGATTTGACAATAAAGCCACCACAGGAAACCACCACACACTAATACAAAAGGCTCGACTTGTCAGCGCGGAGGATAAAAAAAAAAGCACAAGGAGTAACGCGATAAACAGCTGGTCACGGCTACCAACTATACTGATGAAGTTAGTTAATATTTTAAATGAATGTACGTAGCAGTTTAATTAAAATGTTTAGGCTTAAATCACTCACGCCACAATAAGCTCCAATGAATACTTAAGCTGCACATTGTTGGCATTTATTGGTTTCAGTTTCTTGCGTTTGTGCAGCGTCAAGGAGCAGCATGGGTGGGCCGAGGGCAGCGGGGCAAGGGGCAAGGGGCAGCATGGCGCAGCGCCACGCTGATTTTGCCTAGCGGCATCACTGCTTTAATGAAGACTTATATTTCTTCCGATCAGAAAAGAACGATGGCATTGATCGCTTGCAAATTACTCTTGAGAGAACTGAAGATACTGACGAAGACTGAAACAATACCGAATCGGAAGATCTAAATCTGGTGCCTCAAGAAAAGGGACCGCACGATAACAATCACCAAGACAGGGAGAATCCCAATGATGAAATTCAACTTCCCAGCAGTCCTAAAATAAGAAATTTACCGAAAAAATGGAACCCCAATCCTTGGGGAAGAGCGGGAAAACCAAAAAACCAAAACGTTAATCCTGAAATTAATCTTACAGAATTGGTCATCCCAGAAATGATCGAAGAATCAAGAAATTCCGCCCAAGTTGAAAAATGGGAAGAGGCCATGGAAAAGGAAATTACAGCTCTGAAGGGCCGAGGCACATGGCAATTGACAAAACTGCCACCTAATCAACATACCATTACATGTAAATGGGTATTCACGGTGAAAACGGACCCAGGGGGAAATATTCTTTGTTATAAGGCTCGACTTGTGGCTCGAGCGTGTTCTCACAAAAAAGGAACGGAATACGAAGAAACTTATTCACCAGTGGTAGATTTTTCACTTATTAGAACAATGCTAGCAATTGCTGCAATGTTTCATTGGGATACCAGACATTTGGACATCGTAAACTCGTATCTTTATGGGGAACTTAAAGAAACTATTTACATGACACAACCCCCCGGATGGGAAGAAATCGGAAAAGATCATGTATTAAGACTTTGCAAATCTTTATATGGCCTCAAACAAGCCGGACTCTAGTGGTATACTGAGCTTGACAAAACACTAAAAGAACTTCATTTTAGAAGTATATCCGGAAGTTATTGTGTGTTTCAGTATAAACAAAGAATCATCGTACTAATTTATGTGGACGATATAGTCATTTTTGCGAAAGCCAAAGGAGATATTGAAGAAGTCATTCAGAAAATTTCTTCAAGATATGAAGTAAGAGATTTGGGGGAGATCACATAACATACTGAATATCCAAGTGGTCAAGGATGACAACGGAAACATAGGAATTCATCAAAATAATTTCATTAATTGGTTGCTAAGCAAATACCACTTTACAGATGCTAGAACCGCAAGTGTACCAGTTGATCCTGGGGTGAAGCTGATAAAAGAAGACCCAACGAATGATAGTGATGATTACTTTCAACAGCACTATCATGAAATAATCGGAAGTCTGCTGTACCTAGCTACAAGGACAAGACCGGATATATTGGTATCAGTAATCCAGCTGGCACAATTTGTTGTGAATCCAAGTAAGACACATAGTCAATGTTTGAAGCATATCATGATATATCTGAATACCTGAATTAGTGGAGTTATTGAGAAGCAGGAATTTGACTTTGATGAAGTTGTACTCTTATGTCCATGTCTTCTCCAAACCTGAGGGGCGGGTAGGAGCATTGTCCATTGAGAAGATATTGAAGGGCAGATCGTTTTCCTCCAGGTACTTTACACTTGGGCCAAACATCTTCAAAGAAGGTTGATTGAAGTGAGTGTCACCCATGCCTTTGCATCAGCCTTCCACATCTCATTCAGTTTTTCTGGACATTCTTCAACATCAAAGGCAGTTTTTCTGTGTGTTTTTTTCTTAAAACTTCAGGATTTTCTGAGCGGTAGACCAACAGTGACTTGATCTTAGTTGCCATATACGTTGGTGCATAACAAAAGTGAGGTGTCCTTCATTGGTTTGTGCCTTGGTAGTGTTAGTGCCTTCTCCTCCTGGGTGAAGTAGGTCCTCTTTGGTTTTTCTTCCAAAAGAAGCCTGTCTCATCACAGTTGAAGACTTGTGGAATGCTAGCCTTCCTCTTTGACAAATTAGCTAATTCCACCTTAAAATGCTTCTGCTTCTTTCTCATTGGAACTCTCATCCTCTCCATGCCTGATAACACTGAATGCCACTTTTTTTTTAAATTTTTCAAACCAACTTCTGCTGACTTTAAATTCATCACTTTCAGCACTTGTGCTAGGCAATTTTGACAATGTACCACTGTGCAAAGTCTAGCCTTTTCACCTATCATTGCCTCACTGATTGTCACTATCTCCTGCAAGCAGCTTGTCATTGATTCAGATCAAGAGAAGCTTTTCAACTTCCTCCAAAACGTGAGACCTTAGTTTCATTATCAGTTACTTCTTTAACCATGCTTTGTTGCCTTGACTACTTCTTTGTTCTTGAGAATCGTGCATATTGTTGATTTCCCATTGTATACTCCTTGGTGATATTGACATGCACTTGCCTCTCCTGTTCAGTGATTATTTCTTTCTTCATTTTACTCTGTTTCAGCTTCCTACAAGCACCATCTTTCTCACTTTTCAAGGGATAATAGAGATATGCATTTCAGAAATGCAAGCAATATTCACAAAAAAACAGTGACACCATCTATCTGCACATGCGTATTATGCCGCAAAGTGAATAGTTCAGAAACTGACACATTGGTCCATATGTTATATAAATTGTTGGTTGTTGAACCAAATTGTTCGTAATCTGAGACATTTGTTAACTGAGGTCCACTGTAGTTCAATTTCGCCCTATTTTCATCACCTGATTTGGGAAGAAATTGTTTGGTGCAAATCTAACTTCACAAAACACTGTGTAAGGACAGCTTCCATTGCCTGTAGGGGTATAATATATGACAGTTTCAATGAAAAATACGGTAATTTGCATTAAGAAATAATTTTAGTAGCCAATTGTAAATTTTTGCGTTGATTTTGAAATGTTTAAGTATAAGGCATTTTTTTTTAGTGTCATTTCAACAAATACATATGAGTGAAAAACATACTCAGTCATTCATTCATCACAAAATCTCTAATACAGGTCGAACCTCATTATAACAAAATTGTAGGGAGTGCCTAAATTAATTCGTTTTAATGAAAACATTAATTTATCGGCCTGCTTAATTTTTAATAACTTTACCAGTGTTCTCCCCAGAAAATTTTATCAGATGGGCGGTAAGCTGAAATAACCGGGCGGACAAAAATTAAAAACAAAAACAAATAAAATAGCATGCAGTGTTGTGCAGTTTTTCGTGTATTAAGCCGGGCGGTCGCCAAAATCAGCCGGGCGGGCCGCCCGTTAAAAAGGGCCTGGGGAGAACCCTGTTTACACTACAATTTAAAACTCAAATAAATATGTAGTTTATTTAAATTAACAAAAATACACACTGATGCTTAAAAAAAAGTTTGTAATTTTTGATTGAATAAAATTTTTAGTATTTTCTTTTAACAAGAACTTTTCTAGTGCATGCATCTTTTCAAATGTAATTTGAGGAACATTTTCCCGACTAGTTACAAATTCTTTTAATTTGGAAAAAACCTTCACTTGATTCTTTTGTGGTAATGCATTGCTGGTCAATCGCTTCATTTTGTATGACTACCTCTTCCTCATCTTCATCTGGGGGATGCATTAGACAATAATATCAGCATCAGTGACTTCACTGCACGTAAGTACGTCCTGATCAACATTGATGGCTTCATCAATGTGTCCAGCTTCTTGAATTAATTTCCATGAAGATTGTGTTTCAGGATTACTTAGAAATTATCATTGTCTAATGCAGCATGGTCAGTATCTGCGCAATGATTCAAAAATCCAGCTTTTTTCCCCCAACATTTCGATATTGTTTCTTCCTTCATTAAGTACCAGGATGCAGCAATCAAATCAATAGCCTGCTTCATGTCATTTACAGGCAATGACACATCAAAAGGAATGTTCATTAGAAGTTGTTTTAATAATCGACTTCTATACACCACCTTAACACCAAGGATGATGCCCAAATCGGGTGGCTGCAAAACTGCTGTACAATTTGGTGGGAAAAGCTCAACACAAATGTTGCTTAATTGCGGTGGTGCATTGTGAGCAGAGCAGTTATCGACTAACAGGAAGATTTTGCGATTTTCACTTTCATTTTTGCATCAAGTTTGAGCCATTAAGCAAGTGTGTCCCGAGTCGAGTCATCCATGCACGTTTATTCGCATGATATTCACAAGGCAATGAGCACACGTTTTTGAAACTTACAGGTTTTGCTGATTTTCCAATGATTAGGGGTTTCAAATTTTCAGTTCCAGATGCGTTCAACAAACTGTGCAGTCAATCTTTGCTTTGATTTTTTGCCTCTCTTGCAGCACTCTCCTTTTACAGTTAGCGTAAGATATGGCAGCAACTGGTAGTTTCGTCTGTGTTGAAAATGTTGCATGCATCAAATCAATAGCCTGCTTCATTGTGGCACTTCATCAAATCAAGTCTTCTATGATTTCTTTTATGCGTCCTGTTTTCCACGTGCTCACTTGGTCCATTGACAGAATTTTCTTTTCCACAAATTGCTTTCAATGAAATACCATAACTTGCATTAAATCTGTAGAGCTATTCCAAACTTTTGAAATCCACATGCCCAAAGGCAGATGCAAAGGTTAAAGCCTTTTCTTGAACAACAGGACCACTTACTGGAATGTTTCTGGATATTACTTCTTGAAACCATTGAGAAACTGCTTTTTCAACATCTTCATAATTTGCACATCTTATTCCCTTATGTTGTGGACCAATTTCCTTCTTGGCAAGCATCTCAAGTTTTGTCCCGTCCTTTTAAAATTGTTCTTAATGTTGAAGGAGCTATGCCGAAATTTTTGTTCAGTGTTGCACTTCATCAAATCAAGTCTTTTATGATTTTTTATGCGTCCTGTTCTCCACGTGCTCACTTGATCCATTGACACAGAATTTTATTCTCCACAAATTGCTTTCGATGAAATACCATAACGTGCATTACCGGTAAATCTGTAGAGCTATTTCAAAGGAGCTATGCTGAAATTTTTTTTCTTTCCTGCCATCTACTTGCTTGATCATCTGCAATTTTTCACCAAAAGTAATTTGCTGGAGTTTTTGTGTAGTTGCCATTGCAGAACAGATTTGACTGTAATGTTTCTCAGAATGCTATGAAATGACTATGCACTGATGATACAAAGTTCAACTCAGTCACAAATGAATACACACAAAAAAAAAAAAAAATCACCGCAATCACAACTCTGCTCAGTTCACGGCTCTGCTCAATTCACGACTGTGCTGAATTAACGATGGAAAATTCAAAAGTTCTCCATTCTTATATTCGGCCTTTCTCCATCCGCGTCTTTCTTGGCATCACATTTTTTTTGGCATCGTGTCTCTCTCCTTCTAAAGAGCCCAGATGAGCAAAGAAAAGTACTGTATCTGCAGACAACCAAAAAAAAAAAAAAATTCATTCTAAACTTAATAATACTGCCCGTGGGACTGAAATATTCTTTCGTTCTACTGAAATGTTCGCTATAATGAAGTAAAATAAGCATTATTTTAGTTACACATGGCAGGGGCCAAACAATTTTTTTCGTAGTAATGAAACTTTCGTTATAATGACGTTCGTTATATCGAGGTTCGACCTATACCTACAAACTTGAAATTTGTCAAGTATATTTCTCTTGGCTTCTAGGTTCTTGCTAAGAAAGAATTTTATTTTTTCTTTCTTCCTTTCGATTGTAGCTTATTTTTAAAATTCAATTTACCTGGAGCTGCATGGGATTTTTGCTACTGTGGTGCTTCAGCTAGTGGTTAATAAACAAGATTGATTAGTCAAGTTTGCAAAAAAAAAAATAAAAATAATAATAATAATAATCTGGTGATTGTAAATTTTTGCATTTGGTTTTTACTTAAGTATTCATTTCTAACATTTATCCTTTTTGTGTCTGTTAATAAATCATTCCTGATTTGTAAATGGCTTGTATTCAGTTCTTTGACGCCAGAGTTTCGTGTTCTGTACTTTAGTATGTATCATACTAATTTACTTTTCTCCTAATATGTTTTTACATAATCATATTTAATAATGTCTTGCTGATACTATCTAATGCTATTATGTCGTACTGTGGAATTTATGAACCTTGCTCCTGTCTCTGTGATGAAGTGCTAATCTGGAGGTGACATTGACAGTTGGGTTGATCCTGTTAAAATTTTTGGCTCTATACAGCTCATAAACACTGTTTGAAACTCTACCTCCTTTCCTTAGTCTCAAAATAGTAGTGTTCAAAAGTCAAGCATAACATCATTTTAATGTAATAAGTATATTCCATCTGTATATTTTATATGGTGTGTCAAAAGAGAAAGACTTTCTCTGTAGCGCTGTTCTATCTAATTGAAGTTTGTGAATATGCTTGTCAATAGATGTAGCATCATCCCGGCTCTCCACCGTCCCAAAACTCCTCGCCCTGCCATGAAGGCTGGAAAACTGATGCTCAATTTTTTTGACGAAGGACCCATATTCCTCGACTGGCTAGAATGGGGTGTAACAGTTAACGCTGAACGGTACTGCAAAATGAAAACTAGTGCAGAGAGAAGCTCTTGAAATCGATAGTGCTGCTTCAGGACAAAACTAAGCCACTTGTGGCCAAGAAGACCCTCCACCTTCTGGGAAATAGACTTCCATTTTTTCGGCTCCTTAAAAATCAGGTCATCGGTTCATCTCCGACAAGGAAGTGCACAACACTGTGGAAAAAGGATCTGTATGCAACCCCGGAATTTCAACACTGAAGCCATCATTTGCTTCTTACGCTCAGTGCATCATTATCAAAGGGAATTATGTGTATGCGTCATGTTGCACATTAACTGTATGTCAAATATTCTATAATTAAAATATTCGTTAGATAAAACCGTAGTCTCCTTTTCATTTGGGCATACCTTATACATATAAAATATAAGTTCAATGAAAGTAAATTTGACTCTTGCATGTTCAAACTCACGATGACTTTTTATAGATCCAAATGTTGGGAGGCTTTTCTAGAAGAATTTTTATGGAGATGTTGACATTCAATGATAAGTCTAGTTGAAAATTGTGATAAGATAGCAAACATTGGGAATCTCTTCCCAGATGGTAAACAATCTCTCAATCGGATGTGGTGGTAAATT
>JAHWFO010076664.1:521487-541855 GCA_023313115.1 Rhysida immarginata | reverse complement strand
AATCGCAGCCTTAAGTGAATCGAATGCCCTCCGACACTCGCGCGACCAATTGAATTTTACATCTTTTCTGGTTAGGGCAGTTAGAGGATTGATAATCTTAGACATGTTCTCTATAAATGGGCGGTAGAAGTTGACAGCCCCAATGAAGGAGCGTACTTTCTTAACTGTGAGAGGAGCTTCAAGATCAGCGATGGCTGTCACATCAGCCAGGTCAGTGATCAAACCCTCGCTGGGTATCACATACCCTAAGTATAATACCTTATACATCATGGTTTTGCATTTTGATGGTTTCAATTTTAAGTTATTCCTTTTGAAGATCCCGAATATCCATTCAAGTATTTCTGTGTTCGTCTTCAGTTTTGGTATAAATTAGAATGTCATCCTGGAACCCATGCAGGTTTTTGTTTAATTGTTCGTAGAGAAGATGCATCATGTAAGATTGAAATATATGGGCTGAATTTTTAGCACCCTGGAGCATGTGCGTCAACTGAAATTTGCCCCATGGTGTCTGAAAGGCGAAGCACTGACTGAGATGTGGGGCAACAGGTAGTTGGTAATATCCTGAGTTGAGATCGAGCACACTGAAGTATTTGTATTCGTGCAGTTCATTTAGGATGTCATGGATCCTGGGCAACGGGCAGTCCAGGGCAGTAGTAACATCGTTGACTTTCCTAAGATCAAGGGTCACCCGTATATCCCCATTGTCCTTTTTGACAACATGAATGGGGGAGTTCCACCTCGACTTGCTATTTTCAATAATGTCCGCCTTAAAGTATGATTCGATCTTTCCCTTAAGAGCATTTAGGTGTATTTTGGGGATCTGGTATTGTCTAAAAAATATGGGGCGTGACTTAACAATATCAAATTCTACCACTAGATCCTTCACACCAGAGAGAGCTTCAATTTCTTTGGCGAAGTTGCCAATATTATCCTTTAAAAGTTCGTGTAATTGTTTTTCATAGGTGGGGTCCATGTTCCCTTTATCGATCCGATCAATAACCATGTTCTGGGCAAAAACAATTTCCTTCCCTTAGCAGTCTTTAAATTCGAATTTTGCGGTGCCTATGAGATCATTACCCAGAATTCCTTTGTATGCCCTATCCTTGAAGTCATGCAACAGAAACTGCTGGTTCTTAAAACTGGTATTACCTATGTCAACGTCTGCTAGAATGACTTGCTGACTGACCTGGAGTTGTTAATGCACGATAGAATAATGTTCTCATGACTATGTTTAACCTTATTGCCCAGAGCCTGTATGATTTCATGATGAATTAACGATATTTCACTCCCAGTATCAATAATCATAGGGATAGTCATGCTCACTATACAGACATTCATATAAAACAGGTCATTAGAGCCTCTTTGGGCCAAAACTTCATTTGATAAGTTTGTAATGGGCCGATCTTTGACTGGGTTATATTACACTTCCAGCATACGCCCGGACGAATTTGCCTGCGTTGCTTCTGCTTATTCTTTCCACCCCCTTCTAAAGCAGCGATCTGTGCTTTTAAGTGCATTATTTGCGGTTTTGAGCCTCGATCAGTCTCTTATGTTATCATAGTTTTTCATTTATCATCACTACAATGTCCGCCGACATCTTGGTAACCTTTTCAGTGATATTATTATTCAGCGCTTTGACGTTATTCGAAGCGTTACGGCTTTCTAGGCCTATTTGTTACGCCTCATCGGCTATGTCAATGCTTCTTGAAAGGATTCCGGGTTTTTGCACATAAAGATTATTCTAAGCTCTGTCCTAACAGTTTTCTTGATTTTTAATAATAATGTTTTATCCCATCTATCTCGAAAGCCTTCATCCGCGGCTGCCATGTGGCGAAAAAGCAAGTGTAATCTGTTCGCATATTGGCGAACAGTTTCACTTTGTTTTTTGTGTAGCCTGATAGAAGTTTAATTCAGCATTAGCTAAGCGTTCTATCCTCGGGAATAACTCCAACAAGAGACCTTTTATCTCCGAATACATTGTACTTTCAGATAAGCAATGTTTGTTATACCGATCCGCAGCTTTCCCTTTTATTTTCGATCTGACTACATTCAACACCACGGAGTCCGACCACCCCGCAATCTGGGTTACAGCCTCTATGGCGTCGAAGAATGCCTGCGCAGTTACAGACCCTTCGTCACCAAAAAAATGTCGGAATAAGGTTTGTGAAACCCACTATCGAATCACTTCTGACTGCTGTCATTGGATTGCCCTGACTGCCCTCCACATTTTGTTCAGGTGCCATTGTGATAATTCAATAACTGTTTATTGAAATAATTAAATTTGAAATGAATTAATCTCCTTATAATGGGGAAAAAATTGTGAAATAATAAAACAAAATAAAATTAAATTAGAGTCACCAAACTTGAAAAAACTTAGGAGATGAAACTAGTCTATTGAGGATGAAGTTCTTGTGTAGTCTATTGAAGATGGGAGAAATAAAACCAGTCTATTGAGGAATGTAGATGAAGTTCTTGTGTAGATGATGTTGATAGGAGAAGACGGTGATCTTGAAGTACTGATGAAAATTTTGAAGGGATGATTCAAATTTTTGGGGTAAATTTCAAATAAAAAAAACGTTTTCGAGAATTTTTTCTCAGCATCAGTTGATAAAGTATTTGACAGTTGTAAAACAGTTTAAATAAGAATGTAACAATTGTAACAATGTAACAATGAGAAGAAGAAAGGAGATTGTTTGAGAAAATATGAGAAGATAAGCGACAGTAAAAAGCTTCTCAAATTATTTGGCAAAAGATGGGAGGAGAGAAATTGCGTGGTAGTTAGTGAAATTTGATGAGTAGCCTTTTTTAAGGATTGGCATGATTATGGCGGAACGAAGACAAGAGGGGTATTTACCTTGGGATAGAGACATGTTAAAAAGAAGAGTGAGAGGAATTGCCAAACCTGAACACGCGTAAATAATTATATCAGGGCAGATACCGAGAGTCAGGATAAGAAGATTAAGGTGACGAATGGGAAGGACATTTCTTCGTGGGAGGCAGAAGAAATAAAAAAAGATGATTTAGTTGGTATGGGGAAAGGATATCGCGTCTGCTGAGAGAATGTGGGAGAAGCAGAAGGCAATAAGGTTTCAAAGAAATTGGTTAAAAGGGAAGGATCAGAGAATGGGGTGGTTAAAGGGGAGGAACCATGAATTAAGTTTTTTATGGATTTCCACTTTGACTTGACTTTGTTGAAGAATAGCGTAATAGTTGGCTTTGGTGGGCCTAATAACCGAACGGACATGGTTGGAAAATGACTGAAACTTAAGTTTATTATAATCGCTCGGAAAACGCCTAAGCTTTTGATAGCAAGCAGTGCATTTTTATGGGAGATGAGAGACCAAATTATGGAGTTTATCCAGGGTTTCGTAAAAGATGGCTTTGATTTAGGAGTAGATGGTGTTATAAAAGGGAGATATCTTGAAAACTCGCGAAAAATTTGGGAGAGAAGTTTATCGAAGAGAATGTTAATATCGACTTCCGAGCTAATTAATGAATTCCAGTTAGTTGTTTCGAGAAAAGAGTTAAAAACTGCTAATCTATTAGATGTAACAAGTTGTATATTTTGAGATGATATTGAGGTATTGTGGAAAAAGATTGAAAAGTAAAAACAGAGAAATGATCTGAAATTGGGCAGTCTAAAGAGCCGCTATATATGTTATCAATCAGAACGGAGAAACTCTGGTCTATTAGAGAATAAGAATTACAAGAGTTACAGTAATATATTAGATAGATAGCAGAGGAAGTTAGAGGTGAAAGGCCGGCTCTTGAGGTAAGGTCTAAAATAGAATTAACATTGGGGGAAGGTTTAGAGAAGTTTAAGTTAAAATCTCCGGAGATTAAAAAAATTTTTGGAAGCAAAATGCTAAGGTCAAGAATCATAGAGGAAAGAAATGTGAAAAAAGTGTAGGATGTGTAATTGGTACGATTTCATTCCAAACACAAATGTGAAGAATACACTGTACAGAATCTACTGTCACAGCTCTCTGACAGCTACTGAAGGGCACAACAGTTAAAGAAAAAAATCACACATGCACAATAGGGTACAAGGTCAAATGATTGTAAGTACAGTTTGCCCACTGCAAAGGTTTGCCAGAATAAAAAATTGCCGATACTTTTTGATCTCGCCTTCTAGATAAAAATGAATAAGCAAATGTACGAGGCGTGTCCGGAAAATAATTACTGTTTTGGAAAAAAACGCATAAAAACCTTTTTTTTTCAAAACAAAATTTATTTTTACATGAAAAAGCATATCTTGAGCTATTTTTCTACATAGTTGCCACCATTGTTCAGACATTTGTCGTAGTGGGAAATCAACTTTTATATGCCCTCTTCATAGAAAGATGCCGCCAGTGAAGACAGCCACTGCTGAACACTGTTTTTGTGACAATCTCATGCAAAACAGTTTTTGAATTTTGTAGAAACTCATTACAAAGTATTCTTATTGTGAACCGTATGTTATCACGAATTTTCTCATTCACTTTTTCAACCAAATCATCATTGACAGAAGGCCACCCAATCCATGCTTCGTCATGAACATTGGTTCGTCCATCATTGAACTGCCTAACCCACTTTCTCACCTTTCCATCACTCATTACATTTTCCCCATAAATCTCTACAAGTTGACCATGAATTTCTGCGGGCTTAACATTTTTTGCGTTCAAAAACCGTATTACAGAACGGACTTCAGTCTCCAGGCTCAGAAATTTTCTTAAACATTTTCAACGATCATTAACAAATGGAAACACATCACAATCCGGTTGCAATGGCCCCATGCAAAGATAATGAACCAGAGAAACGAGTGTGCATGCTCGGAACTGCGACACTAGCGCTGCGGTGGCAGTAGAAAGAATCTGTGTCACATGTATGTTTGATGTAAACTAAGAGTACGCAGTGGAAGATAGTCATGCAACAGTGCACGGATTTAAACACAATAAAACAAATGTTTATTCGAAAAATAAATGAATGCTTAGAACTAAAACAAACATAAAACAACAAATGAGGATGTATGCCACCTAGGCAAATAGATAAATAAGGAAATTAGCACTTTAGCTAATAACACAATCCATAGCTTAGAGGGTAAATTCACAAGTGAGGAAACGCGATTCTCTTTTTTTCCCACACAACATTTCACTTTTCTGTCACCAAGAAAGACTGAGAACACAACATCCATTTAAATTGCGGCTCCAACTTAGCTTCGAATTAACGTGAAGCCTGTGGTAGCGAATATAGGCTAAGAGACCGAACAGACATAAACCTTTCACACACGTCATGTACCTCATTTCTCGTTGGGACACTTCCATGAGAGATGCTTTAAACAACCGGGCATTATCGCCTAGAATAAAATTTGCACTTACTAGGAAGTTGCAGAAATCCATTACAGTATGCTGACAGCTCTCCGGAACCTCGTTCCTAGCGACGATAACAAAAGAACACGCAATTGGCATTCCGCCTCCACTGGCGAACAATTCTTTGCCGTCGTGGCTTCTCTGCACGGCCGAGCTATTTCTAACGACACATTACGGCGTTTTGTCTCACTCGCCGCTGTGGCCACGTTCAACTCCTCCCCATTGAACTCTTTTCCAATGGAGAAACAGTCACGAATCTCAATGTCCACTTTCCGTTGAGGCACCCATCTCTCGCGACCTTTCTTCTTTCGAGCCTTTTTCCAATCTCCCTTCTCTTCCGTTTTTATTCCATATTCTGCGCTCAAATGCTCTCTCATTCGCTGATTGGGTCGTGCGTGTTTGTTTTTCTTGACGCGGATGACGTCACTCTGCTTTCCTTCTCGAGTGGTAAAATATCCGAGAGTGAAAGTGAGTGTTTGCGTCATCGGAATTCATGATTGTGTTTGAATTCCATGACACACTCGCCGGCCCCAACCGCAGATTTCCTGCATGTTGATGTTTTGCAGGACGTATCCTTTATAAAATGATCTGGACAGTGCATCAGCCAAGATGTTGTGTTCTGAGCGGATATACCGAATGGTTATGTTATAGTCCATAGCTTGTTGTTGAACTTGTGCCTGTAGCCGAAACAGTTTGGCCTGCATCAGTAACCGGGATACTGCTTGGTTGTCTGTGTATATCACCGTAGCCACTTGCTGCACATAGTGACACCAGACCCTTAATTGCGTGGGCGACAGCCAAAAGCTCCTTGGTGTATATTGATAAATACATTTCATCCACCCTAAATCAGCAGGACTCATATGCTACCAGGAACAGTTTTCCTTCGTAGACCTGCGTGGCGACCGCCCCTATGGTGTCTTCGGAAGCATCACACAGTATGTGAAGTCTCTTATTGGGATTGAATATGATAGGGGGGCTTGTGAATGCTTTCTCAAATCTTGAAAGGTCTTCTGCTGAGCTTTGCCCCACCTATATGGCTTGTCCTTCAGTAGATCGAACA
This sequence comes from Rhysida immarginata, assembly GCA_023313115.1. NCBI lineage: Eukaryota > Metazoa > Arthropoda > Chilopoda > Scolopendromorpha > Scolopendridae > Rhysida > Rhysida immarginata. The sequence goes on along the minus strand of JAHWFO010076664.1, from coordinate 535,447 downwards.
AAGGTCCTGTGACTCCGGCATAGTTAGCAATAAAATGCCAGTAGAATTGGGCCGTCCCCAAAAAGGACCTTAGCTGGTGCACGTTACCAGGTACCGGCCACAGATTATGGCTTGAGTTAGCCTCGTCTCACATGCTTTCCCTTTGCTCGACAGTCTAAATCCTAAATAACCAACTTCAGGCAGGCCTATTTGACATTTGGACGGTGGTAAATAAAACACACTGCTACGAAGCCTTTGTAGCACTTTCTTTAATGTCTTCTTTAACTGATTCATATTCTGTGCATAAACTAAGATATCATCAAAATAGGCTACGACGCCGTGGTTAATGAGGTCCTGCAAGGCCTCATTGATGGCCTTGGCGAACGTCGCAGCCGCGCCTTTAAGCCCAAAAGGCATTACCCGGTATTCAAATAAACCGAATCATGTTTTAAAGGCAGTCAAGGGGATATCTGAGGGACGTATCCGGATTTAATGATACGCCTGCAGGATGTCTTAATTTAGCGAATACCTTTGCCTTCTCCAATCTTTCAATTAAGGAATCAGTACGAGGGACTGGGTAAAAATTGTCCCTAGTCATTTTGTTGATTTTGCGAAAATCGACACAGAGTCTTAGTTTTCCGTCTTTCTTGACGACGAATAAGATGGGAGAGGCAAAGGAAGAGGTTGAGGGTGGATAAGGCCCTTACCTAATAAATCCTGGAGGGTTTTATGCAGCTCCTCCTTTTCGTCCCAGGACAGAGGGTACAGCGGCGAGTTGAAAGGCATGCAGTTCTGTTCGAGGTGTACTTCGTGCTGTGTATTGCGTCTTGGCGGTAGCCCGGCAGGAAGTTCTTCCCTGAAGAGGTCCTGGAACTCTGCGATGAGGCTTTCACACTCCGGATGACCGTAGGCGAGTTCGGCCTTGGGATGGCATCGAGCGTAAATGGCATAGACGGGGATAGGATCCTTTCCTCTTAACATGCAACAGAGTTCTTTTCCTGAAATGAACTGGTCACTGTTGTCTTGGTACCATTGGGGCAGCCAGGTTTTCTTGCGGCCCTGATACCTTCCGCTCCTAACTGGCACACACAAGGTGGCGTGAGTGATTTTGGTTGGTTGACCACTCGCACCTTGTATGAAGTGGGCTGGGTTTACGGCTGTCGTTTGTAGTTTTAACTTGTTGCACAGGTCACAGTCTATATAATTATAAAGCGCTCCCATGTCGACAAGAGCCTTGCAGTCGACCCCGTTGATCATCATGACAATTACGCACAGCTCATTAGCGGTGTTCTTGTAAGCAAAGTTTATCTGGGCCACTGGTTTCCTTGATGGAGGCCGATTGCCCCTCTTTTGCAGCAATCCTTTCGTAAGGGTCCTGGTTGTCCACAGATAAAACAGTTACACCTTTCTTGAGGCTCCTTTCTCCTGGCTCCCATCTGGCGTACGATGGCGTCAACCTGCATTGGCTCCTTGGTGCCAGCTTCACCTCCAGCAAAGGCGCAGAACCACTTTTCAGTGTAGGGGATGCACTCTTCGATGTTTGCAGGTAATTTGATGCGTATCTGCGATGCGATATGATGCGGTAGCCCTTGTAGGAAAAAGAAGACCTTGTCCGTCTGCGGTGTGTCGATTAACCCACCTGCGATTCGACGAAATTTAGTCGCATATTCGGCGATGTCCTGTCCCCTTAGACGTAACTGCTGTAATGCCGACCTTCATGTCAACTGCGTCTGGCCTCCGCCGAATATTCTAAGAAGTGACGTTTAAAGAAATCTCATAAAATTAAGGGATTGGCAGCCGTGAACTCGTACCATACGGTGGCAGCTTCTGTCAAGTATGCGGGGATTATCTGCATGTACTGCTGCTGTATTAGTTGTTTACACTGGGCAACGGTTACGAAGTGCTTGATAAACTCCTCGGGATATTAACAGTGGCCAAACAGACCCTCAAACTCTGCCAATGCCACTGTTAATATGCTCATTACCATCACCTCAATCCCTCCCCGAGACACTCCCTTATCCATCACCTCCTCAACTCGTCTATTTACCTGCATTTCATTTGCCTACAGACTTAAAAGAAAAACCCAACTGGGATGACAATGCTTCCATGGCTAGCGAAGTCTCTGAGGGATAACGTGATGAGTTTACTTGTTAAACAGACCTCAAAACGGGACCAGCTCTTTAAGAGATTCGAAAGAGAACTGATGTTAACCGATGGACTAAAGAAGGGACAGTGTCAGTCATCGGACAATCAATACGTGGTTCAAACATTAATCATTTAATAAAAGACGTATTATCACCTGTACTGGATCTAAAGAAACCACCCCGTAGCAGATATCACTTCGCTGCAGTATTATATCTCAAATCCCTGAAGAATTAATAGTTTATCCTGCATTTCAAACTATGAGTGCAACAAACATCCTTGCAAAACGACGTCGCACATCAAAACGTCATGGCCCCTACTGGTTGGGTTACAATCGATAACAAATAATTGTGGAAAATTCAATTTGTAATACTGTCTTTAAAATTTTTTTATAAACTAAAAAAAAATTGAATAAAATGCAATTAAATGTGAGAATTACCTGCTGTTATGTAATTTATTAGACATTAAAAAGAAAACACAGACAAACACAAATTCATTCTGAATACAAAAAATTTATTTGAACAAATTAATACAGAAATTAATTAAAACAAATAATTGGAATAATTAAACAGAGTAATTTAAAGATTGACAACATTGGTTCCATTTGGACTTTTGAGATGTCTTAAATGAGGCATTGTTAGTAAACTCTTCTTGAACGAATTCACATTTCACAAGTAGATCGTTTAGGATCAGTTCATTTGTATAAGTGTTGTTCACGATGTCCTCCATAGAATGGCCTCTTGCAGCTAATTTCAGGTAATGTAAACAGGGATGACTGCATATGTCAGATGCCTGATGTTGACTGTTCTCGTATTGTAGATCCATTTTCCAGAGAGTGTAGTCATGGACGGGTGGAATTGTTCTTGGGGAAACATTCTGAAAGACTGCTTGTTTGACTGAGGGTATAAAGAAGGCCACCCGGCGAGTACCTGATTTACTGGAATCATCTGTATTAGCGATGAGCAATAAGGGTAAACAGGATTGAGAAATGCGATCCAATCACCTCATGCCAGAGGACAAGTGAAGGGGTGTCCATTGAACCTAATTTGTGAAATCAAAGCTTACGTTTCTGTGTTTATTGGTTTCCAGGAGATTCTGATATTGACAATAGGAAATCAGGTTCACAGAGTTAGCTAAAGATTCAGAGAACTGAACTTCAACACTTAGCATGCCATTGCGTATAAGATTGTATCTATCTGTATAATAATTCCTGTCCCCCAAAAGATCGAAGGCAAAAAATGTGTAATCATCCCCATAATCGAACTGAGTGGCATCAACATCTCTGTCTTCTTTCCAAATACTGCGTGCTTTCATGAAGTGAACAAATTCTCTGAGGTAAGACCCAGTCGCAAAATTCGATGCCAGCAGGTGTAAACGGATTGCTTGGTTATCTAATGACAGAAGAAAGATAGATTGAAAAGTTGAAACTTTAACGGATTAGAAGTAAAAGAACCATTCTGCGCTTCACTCATTGCAAATGCAAAAATCAAGCGGGTCGGAATATGGCCTGTAATTAGGATCTGAATGACGTGATTTCTGCAATGCTCGATGATTTCATTTCAACTCGACCAATAGGGTAAAACGCATTAGTGGTTTGCAGAGTCTTTGCGTGTGCAAATAACGTGGCCATGTTAACTTTAAGTCTCTCAAGGTTCAGTGTTGCATTTCGGATTGTGATCTGATAATTAGTGTTAACCTCATCAGACATCAGAGCAAAGTTTGGTTTACTTCTGTAAAGCCTCAGTCTAATATCCAGAGAGTTAGCAGTAATCGACTCTGACCAAGTATGTCTAAATGGAGAGGCCCCTCCAAGTAGTAAACGCCGTATCGAGCGAGCTTTTTGCGTAACATGAACAATGCTGACGATACAAACAATGGGTTTATTTTTCCACTTGTGTCTTTACAATAACCAGCTGTTGTGAGCTGGGATTGTTTAGAGGCTTGACCATAATTCAAAAGAGTTTCAAAATAAGCTCTGTATGAGTATAAGTTATTGCTATGACTGACTAATATAACAGTCCACTTGAGAGAATAGTGAGTGTAAGAAAAGGTTTACAGGTCCTGTTTTATCATCAGACGTTAATAGGCCTTCACCTTTATTGATAACGACTTCTCAACTCAACGTAGTTTGATCGAGATCTATGTAAAAATCCACTAAACGAGGTACAAAAAATTCGATAGGCCCTTCTTGACTGATAATGGCTGTTGGGTGGTATCCTGTGACCTGGCGCTTTTCCTGTTGACCGCTCGTGTGAGGTATAGAAAAAATGTCAAGATCACTGTTGAGGCATTCTGAGCTCATCTGATGTATTATTGAGGCCATGATTAGGTAGGTATTAGGCGAAAACCGATGCTAAAGATCGTATGTTTAAAATAGATTTCGCGTTTCTTTTTGTTGCCTTCTTCGTTGTCTTCTTCTTCTGCTTTTCTTCTTTTGAGATTTTTTCGGCTTTGCTGAATGTTGTGCCTTTTTGTCTATAATGGGACGCCAGAAATGACTCCAAGCTCTTGCTTCTAGGTCTTTTTACGGAAGAATGAGTAGGTGTTGAAGAAATTCGTCTTTTAGCACTTCCTCTACCCCTCTGAACTCTGGCACCCATATCCTGGAGGGCACTACTGCCCGCCTCCTTCATTCGCGATGAGAATGACTGTTTGAGATTTTGATCACATCATTAAAAACGGAAATACCTGCTATTAAAACGTGGTGACCAAGAATTTTACCCACGAAACAGAATTTTACCCATGGTTTGAGTAGCGGTGTAGGAAACACCGAAAACACCCACGAAACAGACTGGAAAATGCAGAGCCGATTCCAATGCCTCTCTGAAACATGGTGCCTCTAAACACAGGTAAGTCATACCCTTCTGACTTAAATAGTAACATGAAATGACCTCTTGGTTTGGATTGTAAGGAATGTGCATCTTGAAGCAATTTATGTGTAATTTCGAGGAGTGAGAAAAGAAACCAACTTCACTCTACAAATATGTAATTTCATAACTGCTTTCCCAGATACAAACGAGAGCAAGTCACTTTGATCTGAATGTACAGCAATTTCAATCATGTCAATGACGTTTTTACTTAAGGGAGAGTAGCCAGGTGAATGAAAAGTTTGATAAATAGCTTCTCGTCTACCATGCAAAACAGGAATGATTTTTAGGAGCAGAGCAAATGTGTTACCCACGACTTGAGGTTGTATGATGTCTGTGTACAGATAATAATCATGTATCCCTTTTGTAAGGTTGATTGGTGTTGAGCCTTCACCTATTTCGAGTCCTTCATCATAGATCTGTCTGTAAACCTAATGTGTAACACAGCCTCCGGGCATTTGAAATGAAATCATATGTTGGGCATGAGATTGTTGCTGTAAAATGCTTGTTCTGTCTGGGGAAACAATTTATGAGAGCTTGGAGAACATCTCTTTGGTTATCGTAATGCCCCTCAGGAATTTTTAAGATGCGTTGTTCTTGTGAGTCAGGTGGGTCATAAATAACACAGTTGATGAAGCCATCGGCTGCATTATTTAAAGGCATAGACACAAGTATTTTCAATTTCTTGTTCAGAAACCTGTCCGGTATAAAACCAATATTGGCCCCTGCAGGTAATGAAGTGTTCTGAACGACCTGTAAACTGTGCAAAATCATTAGCCATGTTTGTCTCGACATCAAGGGCTCTAAGACTGTCTTTTAAAAAATCCAAGGCATCAATCCTGTTTTGCAATTTGGTACTCGTAAATTCAACAACCTTTTGGTATAGAGAGAGGCTCTTGGGATACCTTAATGTGACTGTGAAAGTAGACACCCTCTTAAACGGTGCATTGTAATCTGGAGATAGAGAGAAACACTCCTCAAAGAATGTATTTGGCAAAACATTAAATACCTTGCAGAATTCAGGTGTATTGAAGCGAATCCCAATGTTCGAGGGTAAACTCATAGCAATGTCTTGCGCTGAAGAAGTGTTGTTGTGGTTAAAGAGGACATCTTTCAAATATGCTTGTAAAACCAGTTCAACTTCAAGTATGAAAGGTTTTTGATCACGTGAAATAATGTTGAATTCAATTTGTTCCTCGATTTGATCAACCTTAAAACCAATTTTAAAAGTATTGTTTACAGCTGTAATGTTCTTGAAAAGGGCTGGGAAATGCGTTTCCGTTAATGCAGCTCCCATCGGCCTTGGAAATGTAGCATACGTGGCAATCATATAATAGAATGAGCCATTGTGTTGGGCTGTTTTTGTCATCTGTTGCAGTATTCTTGAGGTTCCTGTATGGTCGCCATGCCCTGCATCAAGGGGTTTATAAGAAAATCGGAGGGGATGGGTTATTGTGAGACAAATTCTCATAAGACCCCTTTTGCTCTGTGCACCAGGACCCTGTCTGGGCATAACCAAGAATTATGAAATTAATTTTAGTATCAACCTCAGGGCATCTGTCCACAGCCACAATCACGTGATTAAAATGATGTCATGAGCCAGATGAGTGGCCACACCCAAGGATGGAATCCTGATCAAACAAAATAATCAAACAGAACTCCCACCTCAATGGAGACACCAAAATCAAGGAAATTAAAAGGTAAGTAAAAATTAATTAAATAAATAATTAAAACACATTAATTAAAACATTAACAATCCCATTGTTCTAAGAGTTCAACCATGATGTCACCTCTCACGTGAGCCTGAAAACAGAGCATCAGCAGTCACCAGTCAGTTATAGCACCCATTGGAATGTGGATGGGTGTGACCAAGTGAGAATGTACACCTGACAGATATAGTGTCAGTTGGTATGTGGAGGGGGTGTGTTCAGTTGGGAATGTACACCTGGCTGACATAGTGTCAATTGGAATGCAATGGCGGCACCTTTGATCTTTTGGGTGTGACCGGGTGAGAAAGATGAGCACATCCCGTCCACATTCCAAAATAACACTGGATCTGGCCATACTGCTGATGGGTAAGCGGTCTAGCTTTTAATAATAAGCAAAAATGAAATAATGCACAAGAAAGCTGCAGATTTACCACAGTCTAAATAATAAGCAGTCGCCTCAGTCAATACCATCTAAAGATAAAGCGTGAGCGCTGCGTGGGCACTGCATCATCTTCTAAACTACAGGCCTCACAACAGACGATGAAACAGTCATCATTATTAGGCCCAAACTACAGCGTTCTTAGCAAAAGGTAATTTTATCAATGCAGAAATCGTTTTTCCCTTAATAATATTATTTAAAAATATATTAGTTGCAATGTTTATAATATCGTGGAAAATATTCTTAGAGCTATGTTGTTCTTGAGTGCATGAAAAATCGGGAAAGAAGAAATCATTTTTTTATGACCTCCATCTGCTGAGAGCACTGTTGTTTGGGCCTAATATTTTTGATGACCTTTTCACCATCTGTTGTGATGCTTGAAGTTTAGAAGGTGATGGGAGTGCTCAGGTCTTATCTTTAGGTGGTGTTGCCTCACTCCTATCGCTCTCATTGTCGTAAACTTAACAATAGCGCAGACTCTCCACTAGGTGTCTGGCTTAGGGTGCCACTAATTTTCATAATAAGTATGCACTAAACTAATCGAAGCGTTCAAGTATTTTTTTATATTTTAAGATGAGAATTATTTAAAACTATTAGTACCTGTTTATTTGTTTAATAAGAGTTCAGTTATTTTTTTATATATGATTTGCATTCAGAAATTATTAACTTTATTTTCTCAATAAAGTTTTCCTTTCCGAATATGAAAGAATTTATTTATTGATAGATAGATTTAATTAATTCATTATTATTCAGGGTGTCTCATAAGTTTCCATACTTAAGAAAAATAAACATTTTTAATGAAAACCAAAAGAGAAGCTTGTAAGCAATCTTCATTGCAGAACCTGTTGACCTAGTGGAAGGAGATGCATCAAGTTTTCATGCACAACTTTCCACGCACGATTGCAGTGCACCCAAGAGTGTCCAACAGAACATATGCTTATTGTTGAATTGTCTGCAACCTGTTGGAATAATTCATCTTCTATAGCCAGCAATGTATTCAATATTGTTATCCTGTGCCATACTAGCAACACCACCTCTACTCAAAGCCTGAGCGCGAAAATTTCATACATTGTTGCATCATCATATGGAGTCATGTTTAATTGTATTTCCGCCAATAATAAGCCCTAAATTATGACTCCGCATGATGATGTAACAATGTATGAAATTTTCGCGCTTTGGCTTTGAGTAGAGGTGGTGTTGATACTAGCACGGCCTTCTAGATACTACCAGGCCTGAACATGGAAAAGATAAAACATTATTACGTCAAACTGGTGGTGCTATTACAGAAGTTAGTTCAACGTCACAATCTTAGTGCTTCAACAATACAGTATTGACGTCATGTTCAGGCCTGGTAGTTTCTAGGAGGCCGAGATACTAGTCGTAAACACCCAGAGAAAAGGTCTCCGCAATAAAACGTAATACATTGTTACATCATCATAGATAGGGCATTGTTATTCGTATTTCTACCACGGTCTAGAATACAATGGTGTTCAAGCTCCATTGTTAAAATGTAGTTAATGACAAAAAAGCTCGATGGTGGCGCACAGTCAGTGAGAGCACATTGTAGAAAATTTGTTGTGATATACAGTCGTGCATCGAACTGTTTAAAAAATGGCCGCTCACTTCATTTAATAATATAAGAATGATGGTCTTGATTCTGGTGCACGGCCATAAATCACAGCAAATTTCCTATAATGTGCTCTCAATGCTAGTGTGCGCCACCATAGAGCTTTTTGTCATTAACCACTTTTTAACAATGGAGCTACAGTGGAGCTTTCGGTTCATTATATTCTAGATCGTGATTTCTACCAATTTGCCCTAAAGTTGCTCTATCTATGATGATGTAGATTCATTGCAGATGGATTACGTTTCCTTGCAGAGGCCTTCTCTCTCGATGGTTACGCACTGTCATGCATTCGGTCGGGCACGGCCGGTAATTTTTTGAAGTGCCGGCAGCAAATGAAGAAGGCAGATAGATGCCCGACACCTGCAAAGAGTAATGGACCGACCACAAACCACAGAAAGAACGAGGAGACACTCTAATTGGCCTTGCATACCGTAAAACCTTGAATAGAGGCCCGGGCATCTATTTGTCTCAATGGTCCTGGCCCTCCCCCTACCCCCGGTAATTAATTGAGACTCGGCGTTTATTTAAGACCTGGCGTTAAGAGCTATTCCCAAGAAATGGGAACAAAAAACGCCGGAATTTATACGAATAACCTAAAAACAATCAGACCCGGCGTTTAAACTATTTTTAACACCCCATCTGGCCCGGCATGTATTTGAATACCTGGCCTTTATTCAAGGTTTTACAGTATTCCCATAGCTAATAAGCAGATTAAAGGGGATTATAAGCGAGGCAATAAGAGCAAATCTTCAGAAAGTGCAGCGAGAGTGAGTGCAATGAGACGGAGCCCCTCAGCCAGTCTGATTAAGTTTTTCTTGTGAACCAGTTAGTGACTTTTTAGTGCAAAACATCGCATGGGACTTTGTATTGATTTTTCATCAAGTATCAGTGAGTGCTTGTGAGGGACTTTTGTCAGTGAATGACCATCCTCCCAGATGACCTCCGGAAGAGGTTTCACTCCCTCCCCCCCAAATTTTTTAATTTTTGAATCACATTACCATGGAAAACATGGTGAAGATGATTGCTGATGGCCCCTTTGCCGTAGGGGCATTTATGAAGGAGTTGTACGCAAGTTGTATCCCGCCTCCAGAGGTTCGGGAAGTTGTTCCCCCTCTTCCTCAGCCATCGAGCGATATTTCGATGGTGGGAGAGGAAAGCTCTGCAGAAGAAGATGTCAGTGTGTTGCTGGATTCTGGATCGGTGTTTGCAGTGGAAGATTTTCCAGCTCTTCCTCCACCAGCGCCAAGCATCGATGTCACAACCACTGCAGATCACTGGTTCATCTTCTCCAGGCAGGTTATCATCAACAGCTGGGACGTCAAAGCCATCAGCGCAGAGTCAGCGGGATCACCCTATGTTGGCAAAAAGCCCTCTTAAAAACAACTAGACGACACAGAACAGAAAGGACGGGTTTGCTGCTTCCTCTTCTACTGAACGTAACAGTTATGCAGACCATCGGTGCAGCCATTCTTCTTCCTCAGGCAGAGCACGATCGCCGAGGTGGAAGACATCAGAGCCTATCTCCACATCTGAAAGGCTGAAGTCACCACAGGTCAGCCGTAAACATCTTAATTCCTCAATGAAGGTTATATCTCTGAACGTTCATCTTTCAAGCAATCAGTATTGACAAATTTTATTGCCCTGTATAGGCCAGATATTCTTTTATTACAAGAAGTGAAATTAGAAGCTTTGCAACACTTCTATAATCTTCCTGGCCTTTGCAGTCAATATCCCAGATAATGATGTCAATTTAAAGAATGCTATATCTTTGAAGGGCTATTAATGGACGTTAAAGTGCCATGCTTAAATGATAAGACTGATAAAGTTTCTTCTGACATCTTAAATGATAGTTGTAGCGAAGAAGATGGATATCTCAATACGTTAGTGAATAACGATTTGTCCGAAGCCTTCACTCACCTGAGCCTAACAGCCTACGAGCCCCGCATCTATCTAACGGCATATACAACGTTCCCAAAGGCGCCCTTGGACCTACGATGTTCCTGCTTCGCATCGTACTCTGCCAGTAGCGTCGATGGGATAGGCAGCGTGGCGTCATATGGTAGCCATGTTCTTTACTACTACATGTATGTGTCTCGTTCTTTAAATACTACTCTTTGATTGATGCAGTTTGCTCTGACTCCAATATTTGCTTTGCCATTAATTACAGTGCAGTCCTCCGGAACAACAAACCCAGGTCGCCATTCTCCTGCGTAACGGTTGCCACGTATTCTTCCTGAATCCAATACAAGGAATTCAACGGTGTTCCTACAACACTTACCTGGAGAGTTCAACGAACCCGACATCTTTGCTCACCTTCACGGAGCCGTCAGACAAGTCCGAAGCCTAGTTTATTGATTTCTATTACTCAGTCGCTTTATTCAAGTCATTGTTTAAAGTTGATATTTAAATTTAATTATGAAATCACTGAATTTACAATTTGAAGTTTGAAACCATTGAAATTATAATAGCTGACAAATCATTGTATCAAATTCCAAGAAGATTTGTACAACATTAAAGCTCTTTAGTTTCACTTGTCGTTTCCCGTCCCTCTCTCTGTCATTAATTAACTCTGCTTTTAAAAAAAAAGTTGCAATAGGAAAGAGGGCAGAGCTTGGTCGCAGAAAGGTGATCGATAACCCAGCACATTTCAGAATTAAGTTACTTCCACTGCATAAATGCAGTAATTAAGATTTGCTACTTTAAAGGAAAAAAAAATTTTTTTACTGAAATTTTAGCTTCAGCTAAAACCCGATTGTGTTTTCTTCACAGTAAGCTATGTCACGTTACATGACGTCATGGAAGCTTGAATTGCATTCTCTTCATATCTGCCAAGCCATTTCAAGACACACACCGACATGAGTAAGGGAGTGAGGCCGGAGCTATTGAAGACGGAAGAAAAACGAGGACAGAATTAGACGGTATACGAATAAGAAGTGCAGCATGTTGGTAAGAGAGTAGTTAAGAAACCTAACAATGGAGGCGAAGGCAATAGAAAATTTACAATTCCAAACATTCGAGGGAAGGATAGAGGAAGATGCCGATAAAGTTATTGGGCAATTCAAATTGATAGCGGGGTGTAAGGAAATCCCCATTAAAAATTGTACCGGGAGCATTGAAAGGAGAAGTTCTAGAATGGTTTGCGAATTTAACATTTCAAATTCCGAACATGACCTAAGAAGAAGTGTTTGAAGCAAGATTCACTCACACATATAGAAGAGGTCATACTCAGATAACACTGAGAAGAGACATTTTAAATTTAAAACTGAAAAATGGGAACATGCAATTGTATCTAAGGCAATTTCGCGAAATCTTGAACAAGATAGTACAGGCATCAGACTATGATAAATTGTTATGGTTAATAGAAGGCCTGCCCCAATCATTAAGAATAATGATGAGGTTAAAATCGTTCGCCGACATCAACGAAGTCATGCTGTTTTTAGAATCTTGGCAACAAGCGCAAGACAGCCCGTTAGATATTAAGAATGAACCAGAAGAGCCGATGGAGACTGATAACGTAGGAACGCGACGAAAGGAGCCACTCCAAAGAAAAATTGTTTCCAATGCGGACGGCTGGGGCATATGGCAAGGTATTGTAGGCAAAAGCTGGAACCAAGCAAAAAAAAAAGGAACCAAAATCGGTAGGCTAACTTTCTTAAAAAGGGGAATGGAAAGAATTTATTTGTATGCAAAGGGAAATAGGCAGTTGGGAAGCAAATCTACTGCTAGATACTGGATTGGAAGAAAATAGGAGCAATTATTCACAGAAATAAATCAGGAAGGCAAGTGTCCTTTATTAATGGACAGCGATGGGCCATGATAGGAGAAACAGAAAGAATATATTTCATTAGTGGGCGGTATAGAGGCAAAGAAGGATTTAATGTATTACCCATCAAGAATTATGACAGTGTTAAGTATGCCATGGTTTAAGAAGGAAAAGCTGATCTTAGACTGGCCTACGAGTGAGTTATATCCAAGTAAAAGGAAAAATAATACAGTTAAAAAATGGGAAAGCAAATAAGATACGATTGAGGAAATTTCGGCTGTGGAGTTTCTACAAGTATTAACACACAATCCTCAATCGCAAGCTTATGCTCTTTTCTTGAAGAATAAAAGTAATACTTCTTAGAACAACTTTCACCAAATAGTAGCAAGTGTACCTAAAAAGTTTTAAATCTTGCTAAATAAATACTTTCGGCTATTCCCAGATGAACTGCCAGCAGGACTGTACGTCACGAGCAATCACAGTCAACGCCCCATTGTATAAGATGAGAGCTGAGGAAGAAAAAGAAGTTGAAAAGGCTTATTAGAGCTTCCTCTTAAAGCTATGCATCCCTGGTTCTCTTTGTTACAAAAAAGGTGGGGGGACTGCAAATGTGTACAGACTCTAGAAAGATAAATCAAATTATGAGAGACAACTGCTACTCTGTCCCCAGAATAGATGACTTAATCGATAAACTAGGATATCACCAAATACATTACTAAACTTGATATAATAGATACATATCACCAAATCAGAATGAACAAGGAGCACGTGCAATTTACGGCATTTAAAACAAAATTCGGGCTGTTTGAATCGTTGGTCTTGCCCTTTGGATTAAATGGAGCAGCGTCTGCATTTGCCAGAGCACTAGATGAAACCTTAAAAGGCCTTACCAGAAAAGGTGTAATTTCGTATTTCAATGATATCCTAGTTTACGTGAAGTCAGTAGAGCAATTAGAAAAAGAGCTGAAGTGTTAAAAAGATTAGAAAGAGACAGATGGTATTTAAAGATTTCAAAATTCGAATTTGGGCCCAGGAAAGTAAAATATTTGGGGTACCAATTCTCAAAGAACGGGAAAATGTGCGATAACATATTAACGAAAACAATAAAAGATTGGCCTCTTCTGAAAACATTGAGATAAATAAGGGGGTTCTTGGGTTCTGTACAATTCTACAGTAACTTCATCCCTAAATATTCCGACATGGCAGTGTGATATCTTGATAAATAATATCAAGAGTTTTATCTTATACCAAGGGTCAATAAGAGGCAAGCGTGAAGTAACAATAAACAAATTTAATGTAACAAGTATAAATTAAGTAATACAAAAGATAATTAGAATGGCAGTTTCTTGGATAATTCAACATAACATAAATACTGAACCCATCAAGGAAATTTTCTTGTACATAAATAGAACGTTACTGGCTTTACAATTAAGC
>JAHWFO010076664.1:476728-516487 GCA_023313115.1 Rhysida immarginata | reverse complement strand
ATGTATTTTTTATTTAAAATGTTGAGGTTTTAGGGGAAAATCGTGCACTTGGAGACTATTTGTGAGATAGTTTTTCTCGGGCGAGGAGACCAACGACCGAGAGAACCGATCAGATGACAGTTGCTTCAGAAGTTAAGGTACGGGGAGCGTGGCCAAGAGGAAGATGGGCGGAAAAATCGCCGAATGCCTTCCCCCCTCCTAGGCAGAATTTTAGCGCGAACCGAAAGTTCGAGAAACAAAGTGCTCGTCGCCCATTCGCCCTGCATAATCGAATGCCTAATGAGCTCATTAGCAAGGCGAATAAAAAGGGCAGACGAGCCTCAAACAAACAGAGAGAGAGTATCGAGATCGACCCGATGAACAAGATAGAGGTTCCCACGGCCGAGAGACCAGATGCCCGACTGCTAGACCCAACCCGTATCAAAAGGCTCAAAGACGACAGCAGACTAGGCACACAGGATGCCCAGAGCCGAGGCAATTTGACGGCCGAACTTTGACGGCTATAGACGAGGACGAGTTCGGAGGAAATCGGGCCAGGCAAAGTGCGAGAAAGGTCGTCCAAATATGGCCGAGCGAGGTGTTTCACCGGGATCTTGGAAAGCAGATCGGACTGACCCAAGGTACATGAAACTAGGGTCCCCCTAAAAACCTTGGTGCATCGGAAAGTCGGCACCACAAGAACTCTCTTTTCAACACAGCCCCATTCCGTAGAAATACCCCATGGAGACGAGCGATATATATTCAGGCGAGTGCTAAACATTGCAAACTATCAAACATAAGCTCGCAGCCTTGTACCTCTCGTTATAGTTCCGTAAAGAATCAATGCCCCTGCTTATTAAGGAGCATGGATGAGAGTTCCCACACGTCGGACGGTGAGACAATTATCGCTACCATGGACGAGCAACACGAGGATCAGAAGGTGACCGAGGAGGCCGAGAAAGCCTCTAAGGATTCGAAGACGTTCGAAATACCCTACTTGGAGGACCATAGGAACAAGGCAATCTCACACGGAGGCGTAGGTAGTACTCCATTATCCTGCTTGACTTGAAATTCAGAGGCGTCGAATGAGGTGCTACCAGCCACGCCATTGGAAGAGCAACTTAACTTGAAGAGGAACATACAGCATTGAGGGAACAGAGAAATCCCTTAATACCAGGCCAGGCACAGACCAGATAGCGTCTCCTAGTCTCATCATAAGTGCAAGTCGTGACCAAGCAGAGAGCTCTTGCTGCGAGTCGCGCTTGGCTTCTTCAGAGGTGCTATTGTGTAAGTTGCCTTAGTAGATAGGAATAGACATAGTATAATTTCGGTTGGATATTTGCTCCGGTATACTCATTAAAGCAATTTACCTGTTAATTCACATTTTCCAAGAGGAGTGGCAAAAGAAACGAAGAGCCTAGTTAAAGACTTTATTCTTTTGTTTTGCTCGATTTGTGACTCATACATTGGTGATTTCTTTACCTTCTAGGTTCTGCCCTCGAGCTTCCAAACCCGATAGGGTCGCCATGCTTATCTTTAGCTACGGCCAGCACTAGGACTCAATAGACAGCAATTTTGGACGTCGGTATTGCAGTGGACGATGGTTGCAAGATTCCCAAATTAAGTGTTAAGCCCCGTGGTAGGACTAGAAGCCGACAGTTGTAAATCGCAAAATATTAAGTATTTACTTATTCTTGCATGTACAATTCGTCTGGAATTGAACATTAAAAATTTATTTTTCATACTCTACTGCCTCTTTCCTTCTGTTTGCGATGTATGCCTCACTCAGAGTGGGTAGGTAACCAAATTGAGTCGTTTCCTACTCAGGCATACTGATAGTCGTGACACTATTTAGTACATGAGGATAAAGAATAACTCCGATTTAAATTTTGCGATTACAACTTTGAAAAAAGTTGGGGCGATATAAAAAAAATTATTATTACAATCAATTGTATATATTTTATGTGTATACCTTTAAATTAGCAGTTCGGGATTTTTATTTTAAGTATAAATTAGAGATTTTGATTTTAAAATCACAAATGATGACAGATTTTGGGTTTAATTCTTGACTCGATATAATAATTATAATTTTGACTTAAAATCTTTTCTGAGAATGATTTTCAACAACAGCTTTTATCTTGTTCCTTGGGTCGAATTCAATCGAAACACTTCTTGTTTAATTTGGGCAGGAAAGAAAAAAGTAAAGAGACAAGTGGTTGCAGTCCACCTAAATGACCCTACTACATCCTCTTTCACGAGATTCTTGGCAGTTTTCCCTCTGAAATTAATGATGGCACAGGAGCGTATGCAAGTATTGGCTCAGGTAAAAATATATTACTTTTCTTGAAAGTATAATTGTATAAACTGTACAATGATTAAACGCTGTGAAACATTTTAATTTTAGGATGGTTGCTGCAATGTTGTAGAAGACGGATCCGGTCAAATGAATTTAGAAGTCCCAGAAACTTCGCTGAACTCTTCAAATCTGAGTAATAGCAGTAGCTCCGGAACAACAGGAGCAGGAGCAGCATCGAAAAGGAGAAAAAGAGCGAGCCCTTTTCAAGATATTCTAACTGCTGTAAATTAAAAAGACAGATGACATGATTCTTCAGCTAATGCAAGAGCAAACGCAGTTGCAGAAAGAAAATGTAGAAGTTGGGAAAGAATTAGTTTCCCTGTTCAGAGAGTTTGTCAATAAACAGTAATTAAAGAAGTAAGTTTAATTTTTTTTATTGATATTTGTTTATTCCTCCTTAAATAATAACAACTTGAGAACATAAAATTAGTATTCAATAAATTAAGAGTCACCAGTTTTTTTTATGTTATCTTGGCCTTATTCTTGGCGATATTATTTTTTGATGTTAACCTTGGTTTTTTTTTATACTGAATATCAGGAAGTTTTTTTGTTTTTTTTTGTCTTCGTTAAAATTCTGTTCTGTTGTTCTTGAGCTTGAGTTTATTGCTAATCGACTTTTCTTCGTTGATACATACATGCAAATAGTTTTTATTGATGTTGACACTGATTATTTTATTTAATTAATTAATTTATTTAATAATTTACTCAGTGCCAACAGCAATGAAAACTATTTGTGTTATATATCTATAAAAAAAAACAAAACCTGCTGACTCTTCATATAATGTTTACAACTCTACATACCAATACTTAATTTGTTATTATTTTAAGAGGAACACACAAATATCAATAAAAATACAAAGATTGAAACAAATAAAATAAAATTTCATAATAAAAGCTAAAAATAACAATCTATAAAATAAAACTTTTTATTTTATAGTTATTTTATATTTTTTTATTTTCAGGTTTTATTATGTAATTTTATTTCGGTTTGCTCTCTGCTATTAAATTGTTGTGGCTAATTTTGTTTCAGTCTACACTCCTTTTTGTACTAAATCAGTTATTTTTGTTTTTTGGGTGTTTTTTAATAAAAAGTCCTTTTGTAAACATGATTTAGTCTATTTTATCATCAAAAAAATGTTTACCAAATGTAATTAACGTCTTAAAAGATTTTCACATCAAACAAAGTTTTATTTTGAATATATTTTAAGATAAATTTTATTCTAGAGTTACAAAGTATTTTGTTAAAGCCTCACGTGTTGTTCGTCCTGATGTTGCATGTTCTCCTATTACACAGATACGGCTTTCATTTTGTTCAATTTAGTTTAACCATTCTCGTTCAAAATCGTCACCCATCACTTCACACATATTATGTAAAGTGCAACTTGCTTGAGTGATAGGTGGTACGTTGTTAATGTCATATTCAAAACCTTTTGACAGCCCTCGAAATCGGCTTTCAGTTAACCAAAAATATTCTCTATCACTCGCCGTGCACGAAATAAATGAAAATTAAACTTTCTTTTATTTTGATCCAGAGAAGGTCCATCAGTGTAAGGTTTCATCAAATTAGGCAATAAAAGAAAAGCTAAATCTGCCAGTCGTAGAGGTCCAAACATTAACACCACAAATATCAACCTATGAAGAACACATTACATTTGACTGTAGCAATTTAGGTAAGGTAGAGTTATTGAAAATTGATGCATCATTATTTTTCCCCGGAGAACCAACATTATTGTATATAAATCTGTATGCATGATCTCACACAGCTAGTAAAACAACACAATAAAATTTTTTATACCAATAGTAATCTACAGCAAATTCCTTTGAAGTGAAACTTTAATATGACAGCCATCTAATGCACCATAAGCTTGTGGGAACTACCAGTCATTCAAAAATCCGTCAATAGCATTCTGAATTTGTGCAGCACTAGTGGGAAATATAATAAATTCATGCATGAGATGTTCTACTGCATGATGACAAAATTCATGAAATGTATCACACACTGCAGTTTTTCCTATACCAAACAAATGAGCAATAGTTCACACTTCTCCGGACGAAGACAGAGTGTACAAACACATTTCTACACATTTTCGTAGAGGAGTACCACTTCTTCCAAAATAAGGTCTCACTGTGTCACATATGCGGGAAAAAGTTTGCTTGGAAACAATATGAATAGAAAAAATACATAAAAAAACACCATAAGACTATTTTTCACATTCACTGATCTTAATCAGCTTTAAGTAAACTTACCGAAAATTTGTTTTCCACTCTTCGTTTGACATATTTGGCACTATTACATCCCACCAAGCCGCCGATTTTGGCAGAACCCAAAATCTATGATTTACTGCTTTCTTAGCCTGTAGCATTCCAAAAGCTGTATCATAACGTCATTACTTCCATCCATTTACTTCAGCATTAATCTGCATTTCCTTCTAATGATTTCTATTCAGTTTCTGCATATGCTGATTTCGGCATCTAATGATAACATATGTCGAACTTGCAGCATCTTAGAAGAAACAGGCGATTCGTAGCCATGTTTATTCCTTGCAAGTTTTCCCATGATGCATTACGAATATTTGGTAGCCGTGATTTCGCTTGGATGCAGTGCGGACGGAAAGTGCTTGATTAGCTAACCGCAGTTAGTAACCGTGATTAAGGACCAGTGCGAACAGGGTATTAGAGGTGGCAAGATACAATAGTTTGCATTTGTTTTTTCTTTTGTCTGGGGTTAGAGGAAGCTTTAGGGCAATATAATGAGGAAACTGAAGGAAGCCATTTTATGTGAGAACGGGTGGGATGAGGATGCATGTATTGGGTGTAACACATAATGTCCCAAAAGGCTTGTCTTAAGTATTCCTATTTCTTTTCTACTGGGGCAGAGGAGGAGGAGTATAAGATTTCACAACCGTAGTGGTTTCTTAATTGTCTAAAGCAATATTCGCATACACCTTGATCACGGTTAAGTAACCACAGTTACTAAACTGTGATAGCTAATCAAGCACTTTCCATTCGCACTGCGTTTAAGGGAAATAATAGTTACCAAGCGAAATGGTGTTTTCTATTTTTTTTCCCTCGCAATTGCGTCAATAGATGGACCAAATCTTGCAGTTACCGAAACTATGATGGGCGGAGCAGAATATGCTCGTAGACTTATGCTATGTTCGCATTGCGCCTTGCTCACGGTTAATTAACCACAGTTAACTCATGATCACGTTCAAGTAGAACTGTGCGGTCTGCTTCGGTACTTAACCGCGTTTACAGATCGGTTAAGAGTTGGTTAACTAAACCTGGTTAGTGACGTCATATCCCAATTAGCACCAACAAACAGAAAAATAAAACATGGCAGTCAAGTGAAAGCATAGCAGCGAGTGGTCTGATGAGGAAACCAAAGCTCTTATGTGCATTTGGGGAGAAAAATTTTCAGACTTGTGAAAGGCTAAGTGTAACTGCCACGTGTACGAGCATATATCTAAGGTTCTGCTTCATTCATCGTAAATTCGCTAACGGCATAATATGAAGGCCGCGAAAGCTAGTTGCTACTCACACGGCCATCTACTGACGCAATTGCGAGGGAGAAAATCATAGAAAACACCATTTCGCTTGGTAACCGTTATTTCCCTTGAATGCAGTGCAAACGGAAAATGCTTGATTGTGGTTAATTAACTGTGACCAAGGCATAGTGCGAACATAGCAGTTACATTGTCCTTTCTCAAGTCTAAAAATTTTTCTCCCTTTGGTTTCCTCATCAGACCACTCGCTGCTGTGCTTCACTTGACCGCCATTTTTACTTTCCTGTTCAATGGTGTTAACCGGGATATAACGCCTCTAATGCTATTTTCGCACTACGGATAACTTTTGATCCCGATCAAGCAGAACTTTGTGGCCTGCTTCGGTTACTTAACTGCGTTTACAGCTCGGTTAAGAATCGGTTAACTAACCTGGTTAGTGACATCATATCTCAGATACACTCACAGAAAAAAGTTGTAATAAGGTTGTGAAAAAATTGTTAAGCGTTGTATTAAGGTTGTAAATCAACGTTTTACAATTGTATTACAACTCTAAAACAATGTGCAATGAAAAGGCATTGTTGTTGGATTGTTGCAAGGTTGTAATAAGGTTGTTTCAAGATAATAATTTAATTTTTCAAGTCTTTTTTGGCACATTGCCCACATCGCAGACTGTTTATAGGTTGTGAGGAAGTTGTATTTTTATTTTTCAAATCTTGACGGAAATTTCTACAACCTCTTTACAATGTTTGAATTAATAAGGTTGTGAAAGGATTGTAAAATATTGTAATAAGGTTATAAAAAAAGTATTGTGCAACCCTACAACAACATACAATGAAACCGAATTGTTGTTGGATTGTTGCGAGGTTGTAACAAGGTTCTTTGTTGATAATGATTTAATTTTTTCAAATTTCTCTTGGCACATTGCCGAGATTGCAGATTTTTTACAGGTTGTGAGAAAGTTGTATTTTTATTTGTTTAATAGTTTGAAAAATTCTTCTTTGGTTTTGAATAAGTATCGAAATATTGTTTTTGTTAGAAAAAATTTCAGTTCTACTGTTTTTTTCTAAATTTTTGTAAAAATTCAAACTTCTAAAAAAAATTATTTGAAATTATTTCAAAGAAAACTTGAAAAAATTAATACAAATTATAATAAAATTAATTATACTATTCATTTATTTTACGTATATAACGAAAAAATAAATTTTTCTGTTATAATTCATTATCTTTCTATCATTGTTGTTAAGTACAGTCATCAGAGGGAAATAATCCACACTTGAATTTTACTCTTAAGTTTTACCGTTTCAATATTAATTTATTTTTAATAGTTTAATATTACATTTAGAGTTAACATTATTAAGATTATTATATTTAAATAATTATAATTAAAAAAGCTATTAAAACAACACATTAACATGAAATGTAATATTAAGTATTAAACTCGTGTGGATTATTTCCTTTGGTTGACTGTACCATAGTAAATTTAGTTGCCTGTTGTTGCGAATTTGCTACAAACCGTGCTCAACAATGAAAATGCAAGGAAAAAATTTTTTTCTTATATTTATAAAGTTTCCATATAAAAATGCGTAATGATAGTTTACTTTAAAATTTTTTTTATCTCCAAACATAAACATTTAGGCGTTAAAGGGTTAATTACTATAGCTGCATTGGACATAAGAACCTTACCCTATTATGATCATTGTAGGCTATGATAAGAACATCGGGTTCTATAAACTTAGTACCGGAAGTACTGCCACTCGCGTGGTCTGCGTGGTGCCTGCTGAAGGCTGCGAGGATCCATTCGTCAAAATGTCCGTCATGTGTTTAGGGCAAAATAAATTTAAAATTAATGTTAATGGAACTAAGATGGAAGATCTTAAAAATGCCATTAAAAGAAAGAAATGATATAATGGCGGTAATGGAACAAGAAAATATTTATCAGGTAAGTTTTGTTTCGTAAAATTTATTGTTTAAATAAATTGCATTTCACAAAAATTTTGAAGGGAGGGGGGGCACCACAAAATTAAATGTGAAAAAAGTCTAATTGGAAGTAAATGATATAGTTATATCGGGAACATTACAATATTGCTGACAGTAAGATTTGTATTTGCACAGTGACATTTATTAAATCATGTTTCCTATTATTTTCACTTTAAATAAATATCTATTTCTTATATTTCAATAGGAGGGAATGCCAGTGACACCATTTATTCTATATTCTACCCCTTTATAGGAATGTGAGCGATTCGAATTGTTAGTAGAAAATCATATATTCATGAATTCATCAGAGCAACAGTTGCATTGTTTTCATCATTCTGGATCTTAAATTTAAAATATTCAAACAATTTTAAAAACACATTTTGTTTCATGGAATATTTTATGTATAAATTAAAACAATGTCCAATTAAAGTCATGAAAAAAAAATGAAGCAAATAGAAACAAATGGTTCTGAATAAAATTTTAATTAAATTTGGAACTTTGATTTTATTCATTTAATGTTTACATTGCACCTATTTTTTTATTTATTAGTACCGGTAATCCAATACGTCCATCCGGTCCCTGGCCGTGCCTGATGCTGCTTAACTTCACAGAAGTTGTATTTCAGTGAAAGCCCACCAGGCCACGGCCTCCCCCGTGATAAAATATTAAAATTAATATAGTACTTTTAATAAATATTACATTTATAAATTCTAAGACAAGTTTTTGCTTAAACACATGTATTTTCAATGTTATAAAATTTGTTGACAGTCCATTAAGAATATCTTTGCAATTTCAGATTTA
This sequence comes from Rhysida immarginata, assembly GCA_023313115.1. Classification (NCBI taxonomy): domain Eukaryota; kingdom Metazoa; phylum Arthropoda; class Chilopoda; order Scolopendromorpha; family Scolopendridae; genus Rhysida; species Rhysida immarginata. The sequence goes on along the minus strand of JAHWFO010076664.1, from coordinate 507,868 downwards.
AAAGATGATAATGGAATATTCATGATCATCACTAATCAGATAGATTTTGTTTGAAATTTGCATCCCAGAGATTGTAATTACAATCCTAATACAAGCTGACATTGTAAATGTATAATTCTCCCAGTAAAAGTTGTATATTAACAACCGAAAAGAAGAATTGTAAATTTACAATTGAAAGTATAATGTTGTAAATTTACAATGTTAAGGCAGCATTGTTAATTAACAACCCAAAGGCAGGATTGTAAAAGTACAACCTCAGGATATGATTGTAAATTTACGACCTCAGGACACGTTTGTGAATTTACAATCTCCAAACATGATTGTAAACTTACAATGTTTGGGATTGTAATGGGATAGTTGTATTTGTGGCAAATACTTACAACCTCTGAGGTTGTAAATTTACAACCCTAATACAACTTTTTTTTCTGAGTGTACCATCGACAAACAGGAAAATAAAACATGGTGGTCAAGCAAAAGCGCAGCAGCGAGTGGTCTGATGCGGAAACCAAAGCTTTTATACGAGGTCTGTTCAAAAAATACGTAGACTGTTTGAATTGCGCCGGCCCTGTTGGTCCCAATCAAAATCGCTTGGTGTCGCTATCTTCTGACAGATCCGCTGATTACAAGGCAGTTTTTTGATTGCAAATATCAGTATTGGATGATTAGCTACGCGGTTGCTTGTGAAATGTGTTTTTTTTCGTTTGGCGGATTTTTAGAATGAGTGACTTGAACGAGCAAAGAGTTGCTGTGAAATTTTGTGTTAAACTCGGAAAAACTCGGATCATGTCACGAGATTTTGACCGAAAAATTGAAGATGCACCGCGTTGCTGCGAAGCTTTTGGCCCATTCAGCCCTCAGAACTCGAGAGTTTTTGGCCAAACACTCGATCACTGTTCTTCCTCACCCACCCTACTCACCTGACCTCGCTCCTTGTGACATCTTCTTGTTTCTCAAACTCAAAAGACCTTTGAAAGGAAGGAGATTTGAGACGATTCCCGACATAAAGGCAAATGCGACGAAGGCGCTGAAGGACATCACAAAAGAAGCGTTCCAGGACTGTTTCCAAAAGTGGAAACACCGTTGGGATAAGTGTGTGCGTCGGGGAGGAGAGTACTTTGAAGGGGACCCAGATGTGTAACTTCTGAATAAAGTATATTTTGTTTTATGACGTCAGTCTACGTATTTTTTGAACAGACCTCGTATACGTTTGGGAAAGCAGTTTTCAGACCTGAGAAAAGCTAAACAAAACCGTTAAGTGTACGAGCATATTCTGGTGGAGATCCACCATAATTTCGATAACGACAAGATTTGACCACTGCAAAAGTCAGTTGCTACTCGTACCGCCATCTATTGATGCAATTGCGAGGGGAAAAAATCATAGAACACACCATTTCGCTTGGTAACTGTCATTTCCCTTGAATGCAGTGCGAACGGAAAGCGTTTGATTAGCTCGCAGTGCGAATTGATTAACCGAGTTTCTGAAACATGGTTAGTTAACCGACTCTTAACCAAGCTGTAAAACGCGGTTAAGTAACGAAGTAGGCTGCACAGTTCTGCTAGATCTTGATCAAGAATTAACTGTGGTTACATAACCCTTCTCAAGACGTATTGCGAACATAGCATTAGGTAACCAAAGCAGGCCGCACAGTTCTGTTCGATCGTGATCAAGGTGTAGTGCAAACATACGTACCATAAGTGTCGTTTATTACCATAACAAATTAATGTTAATAAATTGGCGATTAGAACTGACGTGAATCCATTTGAAAAATATTGTTTTTTATTGGTATCAAAATTTGTAGCAAAATATAATTTGATCTTTAATATTCCAACATTAATTCGAAGTCTTTATTTTAATGATTCTGTCTATTTCAATTCCTGCAGCGACGTTGGTATCAACTTAGTTCTTAAGAAAATTTTGACAGCAATATTTCTTGTAAGGATAGTAAAAGGGAATGCAATCAATTCTATTGACTGCGAAACAAAATAACTGCAATATTTTCTTTAGGCAGTTTTTCTTTCAGTAAAATAATATAAATATAATTCTTCTTGGATAGGGATTGGTAAGGGACAAGTGTTGAATTTTAAAGATTGCCTCTAAAGTTCGCTTGAAATAACCCAACAAATTAAAAGTTCACGGGAGCCTTATTTCCTTCAAATTTGAATCAGCGCATCTCTAAGTTTAACTTAGCTTTCCACTGCAATGGATTATTAAAATGATGCCTCTCATTACTCGTTAAGTCTCTTTCAAATTATCTGGTTACTTTCAACTGGTCATTCGGTTTACGGAAGGGTAAATCGGTGGGGGGGGTGTTAAAGGGCCCATAAAACTACAACATTACCACAGTTGAGCCTCATTTGTCGAGATTACCATTTCTCAAGACGCTCTCTCGGTACATTATAGGTAACAGGCTCTGAAGCTCTGAAATTTTCCTCCACAAGCTAGAAGAAGTTGTAGCAGAAGTAATCCAAACACGCGCAGACATCATCATTTTGATTTGTAATCGTTGCTCGACCTGTGGTTGTAAGTTTCTGCAAATCATTGGTTTTAACATTTCAAAATAAAGGTTTCAACAGAAAAATGACATTTTTCTATGGGACTTTCTAGTCAGCTGAATTCGTAGTCCAAATATCAATTCGAATGAGAGACGTCAGTAATTGGTCTGAAGGTTAGCTACTGAATCTCTCAGCATCTTCAGGTGAAGCTTTATTTGAAATCGTTCATTATGTAGCTATAGCTTATTGTTAAATCCAGTAGTCTATATTAAATGTCAAATAATGAATTGAACTTCATCATTGGCTCTTCAGTTTTCCAGCTGTCCGACGTCAGCTACATTCAAATTCCTTTTCTTTCATTGATATTTTTTGTTTACACTTCTTTTTTAAAAACTTTTCTTTGTTGTTAAGCTTGACTTTATCTGAAACGCTGATGGTAACGCCGAACCTCTGTTGAACTTGATCCATTGTCGTTATTCTTCTAATTTCTTCCCTTCACCATATCCGTTATCGTGTCCCTGTCATAACAAAATACAAAATTTCTTCTTAACATATCCTCAACATATCGGAACTTTGTGAGAATGGTAGAATTTCTTAGAAGATGGGAAACTTTAGTTTGTCGTAATTTTGTAAGAAAACTTCAGAGAATATGGTTCTAAATGGGAAGCCCATTCCTAGACCTGTTCATTCCAGGATCTATTCATTGAAGATAGATGAAGTCGTAGAAGCTAAAGTAATTTGAGCTGGTGATGATGGAAATAATAGTTGAAAGTTTAATGTCATTTAAACTTAAGGTCTTTTTGGAGAGTCAGGAAGAAACTTAAGGTCTTTTTGTTCAAGGATCGTAGGACAGGAACATTAGTTCTATAGGCTAGTGACATCATGGGTAAACAGGCAATCGGTGTCTGTTATTTGTAAGTTAGATAGTTTGTTGCAAAGATCTAGGGAGTTTCGGACCGTTTATGTATTTGGTAGAATTTTGAGGTTAATAGGAATTTTGACAGGATTTGACGACATTATGAGCTGGTGCAGCGGTGTATTTAACAAATGAGCGAACAGGCATGTTGCTTGTATGTACTTTTATAAAAACGTTTAGGATTGGGGGCTTGAATTGGGTAGGATGAGATTATGTAAGTGTTTGAATTTGGGAGATTTATTGATTACTGAAATAAAGGATTTATGGAATATGTTAGTAGGGTCTGCGTTAAGGGGGCTAAAGTTGCTAGTGGAAATAAAGTCATTAACTTGGAGATGCAAACTGACCTACATGCATTGCTTTGGTCGGGTTTCACTATGACGGCATCAGCTTCATTGGGTTTTTCTTTAGTGGTAATGGTAGTCTTAGTATCTGCTTCATTTGATTTTCATGGGTTGATATATTTGAATTTTTATGGAAGATATGTCCTGCGATTGCTCTTGTGGACGACTGGTCATTTTGCGGTAGTGACTGGATTGCACGTTTTGTGTCGCTTATCGTTAAAAGGAGGTCAGCACGTGTAGATTTTTTGGGATGCAATGATTCAAGCCTTTGTTCAATAAGATTTGTTTGTTGTCGGAGAAGTTGATTTGCATGAGGTTAACTAAATGGTCTCCTGTTGTAATTGTTGCATGTAGGATGGCATAAGTCATATAGTTTTCGGCAGAGGTTGTCGTGTTTATGAGTTTTGAAGGATTCTAATCTTACTTCATAAACTTCTAATATTGATACTAAGATATTGCAGGAATGGCATAATGGCTGAAATTTGTAAGTTGACTGATCTAGGTGGCCCCATTGGCAATTTGTAAACGCGCTCACCATATTCTGCAACCAATCTCATATCTGTAAACCTTGGTTTCTGTGCAATAAAAAGCATGTAAACCTCTTCATTTGCCCTGAAGAAGCTGGGAATAAATGGCGAAACTAATCAGAAAGATTACTTCCATCATAATGTATTGTGAAACCTCATTAAACTTCATTAGTAAAAACAATATAGAAGATCTTCTTTTCCACAATATGTTTTTTCTCTTAAAATGAGGAATATACACTCCGTCCAAAAAGTTTGTAATATTGAGATAAATTAGATGTGTTTTCATTTAAACTAAATAATTATAAATAAACTAACTGCTCAAAATTAAATTTTATTAGCTTTATAGAAACAGTTTCATAAATAGTAATACTTGTAGTTATCGCTTGTTTATAATTATTTTAATATTTATTTTGTAGAATGAAACGTGTCCAGAATGTTTATAATATTGAAAAAAAAACTGTCCGTAAAGATTATAATACATGAAATTAATATTTTGTTACATCGCCTTTTTAACAATGCACAAATTGTTTTTGGCAAATTTTCTACTAACTTTTGACACAATTTTACACTAATATTTTTCTACACATTTTTACGTCATCAATTAACTGCTTGTTTTCTTGTAGGTCGCATTTTTTCAATTTGAATTTCATTAAATGCCATAGATTTTCAATTGGATTCATGTCTGGTGAATTACCTGGCCAATTCATTGCTTCTATTGCATGCTCTTCCATCCATTCTTTAACTGCCTTTGCTGTATGGCAAGGAGCATTGTCTTGTTGAAGGATGTACTCTTCGTCTTCAAGTTGATCTTCGGCAGTGGGAATTAAAAAAATATTCCAAGATTTCTTAACGAACAACTGCATTGACGTTTCCTGTAATGATGCAAAGTTTTCCCACATCTTTATGAAAAAAGCATCCCCAGATCATGAGTTTCTGCGGATGCTTTACAGTTCGCTGCAGCAGATCGGGTATGTTCGTTTCTGTATTTGGTTTCCAAATCATTCTTCCACCTTTATCGACAAAGATATTAACTAGTGTCTCATCAGTGAAGATTACTTTTTTCCAATCGTCCACTGAAAATTGGATGTATTTTTTGGCCCATTCCGTTCTTTTTTTCTTTTGTAACCTTGTCAAGAATGGTTTCTTTTTATGGTGAACTGATCGGAATCCCAGATTTTTAAGTAATTATGGACAGTAGTCTTGCAAATAGTTTATTTTTCGTAGCATGAGAAAAGGCTGCTGTTAAGTCACGAATAAACGATCCTCTGCTCTTTGTTAACAGTAGTTTTAAAGTGTTTGTGTCTCTTTTGGTAGTTTTTTTGTGCCTTCCACTACGAGGTTTCACTTCTACTGAATCGCATTATTTAAGTCCCCTGATAACATTAGACACAGTTCTTTGATAACATGAAATTTTGTGATCAATTTGGGTTTGTGTCATTCTAGCTTCTTAAAAAGCTATGATTTTGTTTTTTTGATTTCCCGAAAAATAACATAAATTAAATTCCACTTTTATTTAAATTATGTTACTGGTTTGACAAAGAACATGCTCATTGTAATACTGTAATGGGGATGAGGAATTACTGCAAAATAGTAAAAAAACTATTTATAAAAAAAATAAATTATTATAAATTTTACGGGCACATTTCATTTTACAAAATAATTATTAAAATAATTACAAACAATAGATAGTTTTATTTTTACAAATATTACTATTTATGAAACTGTGTTTCTATAGAGGAAAAAATTTAGATACGTCACGTCTGACATCATCATGATGGCACGCATATCCTAGCAGGCAAAACCGTCGTCCCAACCAATCAATATCAGATAAGAATAAAGGAGAGGAAACCACTAATCCACATAAGGTGGATTAGTGGTTTCCTCTCCTTTATTCTAACGTCTGTCCACAGTATCTGGCTCCATTTATTTAATATCAGATAAGTTCAGTTCCTATGGAGCAAGTAAAAACTTTTTTGCACCCAACTGTACCTATTGATTCGTGCTTCAATGCCTGTACACATCTCAAAAACAAGCATTCCTTATTCATTGCATCATGTTTGCCCGAGTTGTGTTTCTTTATAAACAGCATCCTGTACGTAACTCCACAAGAAAAAATCTGGAAACATAAGATCTGGCTGGCCATTGTACTGGTCCTCCTTCACTGATGCAATGATTATTGTAATCCCGATCTAATACCTCACGTGCTACAAACAAATTGTGACGTGCGTCAATTATAAGAGAATTGCAACCTGTTTGATTCACGTCCCCTCTGGCCAGGAGACCCCACGTAACCACGGGGAGGATTGGCGACGTTGTGCAAATTTTCTGCCAGAACCAACAGAGGGCGACATTGCCAGAACGGGCCTTAGCCAACCGTGAGAGGCTGAGGTTGTCCCTGGGGATATATAAGCGGGGTACATGAGGAGGGAAACAACCATTGAGCCAAGCTGAGTTATGACAATACAGATCCCTCTCTCTCTCTGGACCTCAGACAATGTCTTATAGATTCCTTCTGTATAAAACACCCCGTTTCATGCATGCCCCTTTGCCGCCCATAATAAAGTGTGAACCGTGCTTGGTTTGTACCATGTGCTAGTCCTTGACTGTGATCATCGATTTGTGGCTAGATGTAATATAGGTTTACCGTGTTCCTCCTGTTAGAAAAGGAACACATGACACCATGTCCGTACTAATGAACGTCATAATTGATTAACTAAACGATGTTATTCTACCCTCGAATTCTTGATGCTTTTGTAAACTGTACTCCTTAAATCTGTAATTGTATTCCTTTGCATTATATTAACATTGCCCTGCGTTTTAACTCACTGCTATCTGGACCCTTTATTTCATATATCTCAATATTAACTTATTGAAATATCACAATGGCTCCCAAACTAAATTCAAGCGGTCAGCCGGGTGGCGACCAGGCCAATTTGTTGATAGCAGTCAGAAGTGAGTCACTTATGGGTTTCACTAATTTAATTCCAACTTTTCTGGGGGACGAGGGTTATGTCACGGCTCAGGCATTCTTCGATGCCGTGGATGCTGTCATCCAAACCGCGGGATGGCCAGACTCTGTTGTATTAAGTGTGATCAGGTCTAAGGTAAAAGGAAGGCTGCAGCTTCTTACAACGAACACATTATCCAATAGTACATGCTATTCGAAAGTGAAGGAGCATCTGTTGGAATTGTTTCCCAAAACAGATTGTCTGATGCATGCGGAACTAGAATTTTATCAGGCATAAAACCAAAAGAGAATTAAACTGTTCGCCAATATGCCAACAGATTTAGATTATTATTCCGATGCATGGCAGTGGTGGATGAAGGCTTTATAAATGAACGGGACAAAACCTTGTTATTAAAATTCAAGAAAACTATTCGGACAGAGATTAGACTGATCTACGTCTTCAAAGCCCCAGAGTCCTTTAAAGACGCCATAGACATGACAGACGAGGCAGAAGAAATAGGTGTGGTAAAACAAAGTAAGTCCTAAGCATGATTATCACCCAAGAAGTAAATAGGGTTTCAGCAGATATGGTTGCCCTCATAGAGGAACATACGATAGAGCACAGAAAATGATAGACGAACAAAATAAACAAATTAACGAACTAAAAGTGCGGATGGCCAATATGGATGAGAAAAGCCAACATAAGCTGCGTCAACACAGGCGAGCTCGCCCTCACAAATGCTAGAAATACGATGATCCGAACCATGTTTCAAAAGACTTCTTTTAAACTAACAGGGCTCGGTCAGACACCACCGACTGGGCCATGCCAATAATGTCAAACGCAGTACTAGCCCAGCGAAACTCAAATGATTTGTTTTACTTAGCCGTATTTCTAGAAAATGTGACTATTCCAATGATTATTGATACATTAGTGAGGTTTGCCCTCATAGATGATGAGGTAGTGGATGCTTGGCGATAAGGTCCCACACAAACCAGAGAACATTGTTCTATCAGGCATTAATGATGCCAGGTCGATTAACTGGGGCATCATGGCCAACATTAACATAGGCAATACGTGCTTTGAAAACTGTCGCTTTATTGTGCGGCGAAATTTAAATTCAAGGATAGTCAACGCAGGAAATAACAGTTGCCCAAAACATGATAATTGACTGGATCGAAAGGAAAAACATTGATCCTACTCTTCAACCTCAGATAGATAAACTCATAAGATGTCAATTGGAGAATTTTGCTGAAGACATTGAAATGCTATCAGGAGTCAAGAACATGATGGTCGAATTCGAGGTTGATCAGATCAAGCCAGTCTTTGTTAGGCAATATCCCATCCCCAAGATTCACCTGAATGCACTGAAAGGCAAAATTGATGCCTTGCAGAAAGCTGTGATAACAGAATCCACCAAATCTCGATCTAACTCCCCTTTCACGTGAAAAAAGACTTCGGAGACATACGGGTAACCCTAGATCTTATAAAGGTAAATGAGGTCACGACTGCTCTCGACTCCCTATGCTCTAAATGAGCTACATGAGTACAGGTACTTTAGCATATTAGACTTAAATTCAGGGTATATCAGTTACCTATTGTCCCCACCTCTGTCAGTGCTTTGCATTCCAGACACCATGGGGCAAGTTTCAGTTGACACCTATGCCCCAAGGTGCAAAAAACTCCACATTCCAGTTTTTCATGACTGACTTGTTCTATGAGCTTCTTTACAAGAATGTAGATATTTTTCAAGTTGATATACTCATTTATATGAAAACTGAGGAGGAACACTTAAAAGTGCTTGAGTGGGCCTTTGCTATCTTTTAGGCCAACAATATTATAAAACCTTCCAAGTGCAAAATCATGATGGATAAAGTCCTGTATTTGGGGGATATCATCTCGAGCGAGGGCCTGACACCTGATCCAGCCAATTTATCAGCAATCGCAAACCTTGAGATACCAAGAACAGTTAAACAAGTATGTTTTTTAATAGAAGCGTCAACTTTTACCACCCCTTTATCAAAAACATGTCTCATGTAATAACTCCCTTGACGAATTTGACTAGAAAAAATGCCAGATTCATCTGGTCACGCGAATGCCAGGAGGCCTTTGACACTATACACTCAGCCATCATGAACCCTCCAGTGTTATCCCTTGCTGATTATACTAAGCCCTTCCTATTATGCACTGATGCTTCTGCAGAAACCTTAGGGATGGTACTTCAACAAGAATCAGAACAGTCAGTCAGGCCTGTAGCATTCTTCAGCACGAAACTAAAAAGGGCCCAGTTTCACAACAGTGTTATCGAATTGCTTGGAATGGTCCATGCCCTGAGGGAATTTTGCTCCTGGTTTTCCCATTAAATTAATGTCAGACCATAAGCCTCTCTTCTTCTTAAAAAATATTGGGCACATGAATCAGCGTCCAAGAGGTGGTCTTTAGAGATTCAAGAATACGATCTTCATATTTCTCACATTAAAGAGGACAGGAATGTCGTTGCTGATTTTCTCTCCAGCCCTCCCCTGAGGAAGTGTATTGGGATCATTAGAATAATTAGTGACAACATTTCTAATGACATAGATTTATCCCAAATTAATGACATAATCCAGACATAATTTGGGGTATCATATTCAGTGCTATTTATAATGCACTAAGAAAAACCAAATACTGAAGGAATACAAGAAATTTGGAAAATTCATGATTCATAAAGATATTCTGAAATGATACCCCAGAAAGAATAGTAATAACAGGAGGGACAGAAACCAGATCAAGGGGAAGATCTGTACTGTGAAGTTAAGCTATCTCAGGCACGGCTAGTCACTGGATGGGCGACCATCAGTGATAGATCCTCTTCACCCCTCCCCCCGGCTGCTGCGACCATCATACAGCAGTCATGAATCCAGGTCCATCCAGGGACCCAACTCGTCGGCCTCTGGCCATACAGGCCCCGGATGGACGTATTGGATTCCGATTCATAAATTTGAAAAAAATTAATTAATTAGGGTTCCATTCAAAAGGACAGAGCTTAAGTGCTGCACCTGTCAAGACCTTCTACGAACATGCCGAGCACTATTCCCACAGGTATCTGGGTCCGCGGTAGATCCAGAGCAGCCTAGGAAGGTGCCACGTACTCCTTTATTTCAAACCCATTCCCTTAGCTATAATAATACTGTGTGGCACTTGGGATAGAGGGAGGAGTACCGTAACCCCGGAACTTAAATAGCGACAGACGCACCTGCGTCACAAAACAACGTGCTGCTCTGGACTCTACCAACACCACCTAGACAGAAGGCCTGCACAAAGAAATGTCATACATGGTTACATCATCATCAAACGGCCAAATTTGGGGCTTATTATTGGTAGAAATACGATTAATAATAGCCGCTTTCGTATGATGTAACAATGCATGATGTTTTTGTGCGCAGGCCTTCTGTCTAGGTGGTGTTGACTCTACTCCCAACAGCACCTCAGTTCGTTTACAACAAACAATGCAGCTATATGCATAACAGTGACAGGAGGACAACAGCCTATTGCATTAATTGCCCCTCTCAGAACACGTGCAAACTCACCCTCACAACCATCAGCAATCATGCTAGGTGGCACTAGCAACTGGCATCAATCAACATGGCAAATGAAGTATCGCCAACTATGGTTTTGACCAGAAACTAACAATTCTGGACACTATTATGTTTGTACACAATCTGTCTAATATTGTGTCACACACAGAGAATCAAACATCGAAGGCTTGGTGGGTTTCCCTTTACAGTGACGGGTTTTTGCACACTTGGGCTGGAGTCAGAGTCGACCAAAACAGTTCGGGAATTTTTCTTCTCTGTATTATTCCTGGTACCTAGAAGGGGGGGGGAAGGCAACAGAAATAGCAAGGGAGTACAAAATTAGAAAGTTCTCACCCAATTTGTAGACTCGGCTCACTGATTTCTTATCTTGGGCGTGTTATGCACTCCTCTTCGAGCGCATGCCAAAGAAAGCAGACAAAAGATCATTGAACCATTTCAGGCGCAAATTATGTGCATTCCATTCCCAAATCAGACACACATGCATTAAAAGTGCACAAAAAGACAAAAGTAAATACTTGCAAACTATGGTTTGCCTAACTTAACAACAAATATACACTGCTTTGCAATGAAATTGCCCCACCAACAAGGAGTTATCCGACCTTATCCATATTTAGGGGGGGGGGGTTCGTCTACCTCTGACTAGTAAATGATTAGATACATGCTCACGGGACATGGCCATTTGGGTTGATACAGGATGTCTGGGTGCCTGTATAGGCTCATCAGTTGACACCTGTGCGAATCGTTCCATGCAGTAGGGAGGAAGCAACTGCCTCGTGAACGTACAGTACTGTAATCCGCACAATGGTCTCAATGCTGTGACAACAACGACAACCGTTCACGCAATTAACGGATTTTGAATGAGATCTGATTATTGGCCTTTCCGAGGCTGGATGGTCAACCAGACGGATTGCTGTCCATGTGTTGCGGGATGCACGGACGGTAGGACGATGTTGGAGGCAAAGGAGAGAGGATGGCACACGTGCCAGAAGACCAGTCTCAGAGGCCTGGAGAAGCATGTCAGCTTGTACCGATAGGCAGATACTGCGAACAGCGCTAGCGGACAGAACCATCACCCTGCAGAAACTGCACGACAACATCACTATTCCCAGTACTGCTCCAGTGTCAGTAGCGACAGTAGCATGCCGGTTACACCTGACACCTGAGCACCGCGCGATGCGACTGCAATGGTGTCGTGAATGAGTGGACTGGCGAATGGAATGGCGCCCGGTGGTCTTCAGCGACAAATCCCGCTTTTGTTTGGACACTGATGACAGACATGGACAAGTGTGGTGCAGACCATTGGAATGTTCCAATGAACAATGCATCCGGTATCGCCATCGTGGACCAACACCCGGTGACTAAAGGCGGTCTGGGGTGCCATTGGCCTACGATACCAAAACTCCTTTAGTCACCATCCAAGGCATCCTGACAGCATCACAGTGATTCTGCAGACCATATTACTGCCCTTTCTGCACAACATACCCAGCACAGTCTTTCAGCAGGATAATGCCAGATCGCACACGGCAAAATGAGCATGGCATATCTGCATGATGTCAACTGCCTGCCATGGCCCGCGAGGTCCCCAGACCTATCGCCAATTGAGCACGTGTCGGACATGGTGGGACGTCGTTTACGATGATCCCGCAATCTCTATGAACTGACACAGCAGGTTCACCAGGCCTGGGCAGACGTACCCCAAGATGACATTCGCCCCCTGTATGATCACCTACACCTGCAGCTGGAACAGTGCTTCGCCGCTAGAGATGGTGCCACAACCTACTGATGCTGCCTTCCGTTGAGCCACCCTGTACAAACGAGTGCACGTCTTGGTTCCAAGTAATAAAGGTGTGTTCAGATGTATCTCTTGCTGTATACCTACTTTTGGCTCATTTGGATAACTCCTTGTGGGTGGAGTAATTTCATTGTAAAGCAGTGTAACTGCTAAAACAAAGTGCATAAGCACTGTCAGGATGTTTCTTCACATCAATGAACACTGAGTTAAAAATGGATGCCATTTCTAGCCATCCCATCAGCATTTTATCTTCATTGCCTGGTCGCTTCACTGCCATACATTAACGATTGAAAAACATTTTCAACAAAACGTAAGCGCTCGGCCAACACCACCTCTTCTCAAAGCCTGAGCGAGAAAATTTCATACATTGTTATATCATCATATCTAGTCGTAATTTTAGGGCTTATTATTGGTAGAAATACGATTAAAGATGACTACTTATGGCGATTTAGCAATGTACGACGTTTCCGTGCTCAGGCTTTCTCTTTTAGGTGGTGTTGGCTCAGCTCGCTGTTTTCTCGGCTTTTCGACGAATCTGTGCTGCAACAAAGCCAGTGGCAAGCACCAAACTGGTCATTATTGCAGCATCAGAAGATCACTAATTACCAAAAAACAAACTCAACAATCATCTCGAGTGCTTACTACCGACAGTAATTAAAACAACAGAGCATCAATAAATATAAACAACAATATAAAAATAAACATTAACAGAAAAGTAAGAGAACGCTATGAACTAGCAATTAAAATAACACAAAAGAAATGGTAAAACGCAAACAACCAGCAAACATATATACAATATTCAACAACAACAACCCCACACAAACTGACCTCAGGCACAAAATAATACCACCAGCATCTTTAATCTCACTTTCTATAACATCAGCTTCAGGCCTTCTCAGTTTAATACTAAAAGAGTTTAATACAACTTCTATGTATATTTCACTGAGTACATCAGCTTCTTCAACAAGACACTTGGACAATCAGTAGTTTGAGAGTCCTTGAGTCTTGCTGAAGAAGCTGATGTATTCAGCGAAATGTACATGCAAGTTCGTATTAAATCTTTTTGTGGAGTTGTGTTTGCTTTCTTCTATTTATTTTTTCAGTGAACCATTGTCCACAGTTTCTTCCATCCCAAGTGTATTTAAACATCCATTATTTTCCAACATTAGAGAATTTTCCAATTATAACATTTTCTCTCTTCTGGCCAAATTTTGAAGTTTTAAAGCTCGCATTCTCAGTTAGTTCTACATTTGTATCATTAAAACCCTGACTACATTTTTGAATGCTAGATACCATATTTGCTGTTGGGTGTTTCTCTTAATTGTCAATTTTCATGATGTGTGCCTCCATTACTACCACTTTGAAATGACAATTCTGCAAAGATTCCCAGACTAGTTTTCAGACACCCTACCGAGTGGCTGACAAATTGGATCTGATTGCTGATTCTTTGTCGATGTTCATATGCCTGGGCAACTAGGATTAATAAATTGTTTACTGCAATGAATTTTCATTCCAGGTTGCCAGAATGAATTTTTGGTAGTCTGTGGCAAGCAGTCAAACTGGAATATAAGCCAGCTACCCCTTCAAAAAAATAGCTCTCAACATAATTGGGCCAATGTCAAAAACAAATAACGGAGACAAGTACCTCCTAGTATGAATTGATGTAATGACATGATACTCTGAGGCCATCCCAATGTAGGACAATTGTACTCATGGAAAATATCATCTGCAAATATGGAGTCCCACAGGAACTCATTTCCAGCAAAGACGCCACTTCACCTCTGAAGTCATGCGCAACATCCTAGATGATTTGGGCATAACCCACACATGCACAACTGCCTATCATCCGGGTTGAGAGGATGAACCAATATATTCTCAAAACTTAGAGATGCCTATGCGACGACAAACCCTATATGTGGGACCAGCTTCTGAATGCCTTACGGATAATTTACAACATTTACACCAGAGACACTCCAGTCTACATACTTTATGGGTTTGACCATGGGACGAGAATGTCGGGAATAAACGGAAATTGACCCCACCAAATATAAATCTGAATTGGCTGCAAATTGCACGCTGTAGAGCAAATACCGAGAGTGACACGCACAGACGCATATAATTGATACAGCGCAATAGAGGTAGGAATCTGAAGCACTTTTAGGTGGCAGAAAGAGTGCTCTTACTCCTTAAGGAAAAAGAAAAAAAAAACAAACTCTGATATAAGTATGAAGGTCCCTACTGCATTACACGTTAAATCAGCCCTGTAAATTATGTAATGCAGAACCCGAGCACACAAGAGCGCCAAATGGTTCACATGGAAGATGGCAAGAGGAGACATAAATTCTGGGGGAAATTATTGCAGGAACAGAGCTTGGCGACCTAAAACCCCAAGCAATGGCGAGACCACTGAGGAAGAGGACAAAACCCCCATTGTCATCACAGCTTCCAGAGACAAAAATCCTAGACAAGAGGCCAACAGAGAGGATGAACTACCTGACCAGCTGGGCCCGGTAAACACCCCAAATGAACGACATAGGAGCCAGGGCCACTACGGTCTACAGCACCATCCTCGAATTGACTACCAGAGACTCCGTAGAGGGAGTGCCTTAAACAATCATGCCAGGACCACCAACGATTAACATCACCAACTGTACCAAGAGGGGGAGTTGTGATGTGTGTTCTGTACAGTCAACGATGTTACATCGTTGGTGGGGGGGTGGTTGGGACGTCCGTCTGGTACATTCTATGAAGAGAATTGTAACTTGTTTGATTCAAGCTCCCTCCATACGTGGCCAGGGATCTCATGTAACCATGCAGAGGATCAGTGACATTGTACGTATTTCCCGTCACAATCAACAGAGGGCAACACTGGCAGAAAGGGCCTTAGCCAATCTAAACCATACATTCGCACACAGGTGGCTGGGATTGTCCTTGGGGATATATATAAACAGGGTACACGAGGAGGAAAGCAACCATTGAGTCAAGCTTGGGGATATATATATGTCCCTTTCTCTCAGGATCTTGGACCATGCCTTCCAGACTCCTGCTGTATGCAAGTACCCCGTTTTGTGTATGCCTCTTCGCCGTCCCTAAACAAAGTGTGAACCATGCTTGGTTTATACTATTTATGCTAGTCCTTGACTATGATAATCAATATTCTGGCTAGATGTAATATAGGGTTACCGTGTTCCTCCCATCAGAAAAGAAACACTTGACACCATGTCCGTAATAATGAACGTCATAATTGATTAACTAAGCGATATTAGTTTAGCCTCACATCCTTGATGCTTTTGTAAACTGTACTCCTTAAATCTGTAATGTTATCATTTGGTGTTGTATTAAAATTGCCTACGCGTTTAAGTTACTGATATCGGGACCATTTATTTCATATATCTCAATATTAACTTATTGAAATATGACAGAATAACGTGCTGGACAATCATAATGTTGAAACCACATGTTTTGTCGCACTTCCAAGCAAAGGTCTTCAAGCAATGTGGCAGTTCATCTTCAAGAATGTTTTGGCATGTGTTACCATTCAAATTACCTCAATTGCCATAAGGTCCGATAAGTTTATCGTCAATTATTCCACACCAAACATTAACCAACAAAGGATGCTGATGGTTTACTTCACGAATCTAGTATGGGTTTTCTACACTCCAATACTGCAAGTTATAGGCTCCATGCACAAGTAAGAGGGCACCACTGAATTTTACCTACAAAAAGCGCAAAATTTTACCATCAGGCGACAGGCGGATATGTAATCTGTGCTACTGAGCTATTGAGTTTATGGTTCAAGTCTTGGCCGTGAATTATTTTTTTTTACTATTTTCCTGTATTTAATTATTAATATTGGAGGTATGGCGTGAAAACATCCTCCAAAGACCCATTTTCAGTTTAATTTTAATTTAATTTAATAATTTAATCCAAAAAGTAGAAATTAATAATACACCACAACTTCGCAAAATTAATTTATTTATATGCATGAATCATGTATGCACATTTTAGTAGCCATGCTAACTTCTTCAGTATGTCTACTTTTAATATTATTAATTTCTACTTTTAGTAACCTTCCACATTTAATTTAATGCAATTTAGGACAATTTTATCCTACAAGAACTGCGCAATTCTGCCATTTGACATGCTTATAATTACATCTGCACGAAGTCTATGGTAGCAAACCTCACCATGATTTATAAATGTTGATTCATCAGAGAATAGTATATGAGCAAAAAAGCTCTGGGTCATTTGTATTTGCTCAGCTGCCCATTGAGAAAACGTCAATGAGTTTTGAAAATCGTCACCATTTACTTCCTGATGCAATAGACATAAAGATGAAGTTTAGGTAACATCAGTATTCTCCAAACACTCATACGAGAAATTCCTGATTGGTGCGATATTTCTTGGACCATTTGGATTATGGCTGACATTTGATTATTTTCTCCACAAACAGTAGCTGCACGCGTTCTTTTCTTCGGATGTACACTTCCATCAGCAGAAAAGTGTTTAACAACTCTAACAAAAGAAGAACGTAATTGTACTGTTTCAGGAAAATGCTGAGCATACAAACTGACAGCATCGTCGAAATTTCTCACACATTAGCCATATATAAATAGCATTCCAATTTTATCTTGCACAGTTATATAATCCATGATGCATAATTAAAAGAGAATGACAGTGGCATGTTCACCTTTCAAAAATTGATTAAGCACCTCTCCTAATTAAAGAGGTAAGTGTCTAATAATTCTCGGATGGTCTCTGAAGTACTATGGGTATGGACCATGGAGAGATGTCACCAACAAATTAATTATGAAAAATCTTATTTTGTACGATTTATCACAAATCTAAAAAAAAATGTTTCAGACAAAACTTATGCATTTTTAGCGTAAAATCCGAATCTGCAATAAAAATGGGGGTTACCATTTAAAATTTCAAAGTATAGTTTTTTTAAGAAAAAAATATCAAGCACGTATTTTATAAAAAATTTTTTGTATGAAGCTTATTTTTCGAGGTATTTTGATTTTTCAGGTTAAATGAGACATCTCATATAAAAAAGTTAGCGAGAAATAAGTTTTCCACTTAAGAGAGTTCTAGAATGCGTACTACTGGTAACTCAAATGATGTACTTGTCATTTATTAAATTACAAAAAAAATACACAAATCCGTCAATAGGTGATGCTGGGACTAAACTCATGATACATACGGTTTTCATGAGTTTAGTCCTCAGACTAAACATGTTTTTTTGCCTTGAATATTATCTGACACGAACTTATGCATGGAGGCGGCCATCATGTATGTTATCCCTCTTCCCTGATGCCATCCTTTTTCAATAGCGATTCAGATGATAGCAATTTTGATGGGTTTCCTTAATGTCTAAAGTTTTGTTTCTAATATATTTTTATGAGAATTTATTTTTTAAATGAAGGTTATTCCAAATTTTTGTAATAAAAATTGATTTTTTAAAAAAATATTTTACACCTTTTTTAAGTGTCTTTTTTTTTTTAATCAATAAACGTAATTCATTCAAAATATTCAATAAATTATAATAGCAATGATAATTGGAAAGTCAGGCTGGGATAAGAAGTTTTAACTAGTAATTTTTCATATTTAATATTGGTTTTACAGTCAAATCTCGTTTTAACTAACTTCAGTGGATCATGGGAATTGCTTCTTTCATATGAAAGGGTGTGTTTGTTTATTGTGACGAAAGCGACTAGCCGTCACTACAAATCACGATGCCGTTAAAGTCATCAGCCTGAGGACATACAAATGACTTCGTAAGAACGACTGCTATCAAGCGGGCAATCGACAAAAGCAATGTATACATTCTTATGCTGGCAGTAAATAACGAAATGAAACTACAATATTTTTATTAAATTATGTTTTCGAAATGATCCCAAACCCTATTAGTACGAATGTTCCATTCTGTTTGAACTAATTCTTTCATTTGTATTAATGCCACTGGCTAAAATGCCGATCATTTCTAATGCAAATCCCACAGAAGCTGGCAATGGTTTTAGCTCGTCCACTTCATCAGGCGATGAAGCATAATTATGTGAGCTGTTGCAAGTGGAAGTAGTCAGTCTGATGAGACTAAACTCAGTTACATTAACTTCGTTGCTTTCATCACATTAAACAAACCGTAGCCAACGAGAAAGAAGGCCCCAGCGCGGAAAAGTCTCCTGACCATACTAGTCCGAGTAACAATTTAACCTTCATTGTTTCCATCTTGGATTTTAACAATCAATAATTTTTCGTTTGTTGGAAACAATGAAGGTTGGATTGTTGGCCGGACTACTATGATCAGGTGACTTTTCCGCGCCGGGGCCAATCTTTCTCGTTGGCTACGAAAAAAACACGCCTAACTTAACCTTTTTTATTTTATTAAATTTTCAATTTTACTATAAATTTCGGATTATGTGAACGGTTTTTCAGAATGCATATTTTATTAAATGCGGACTATAAAAGAGGCAAATAATGTGAAAAAGTTTTCAGAATGCATATTTTAATAAATGCAGACTAAACGCATGAAAATATGGTATAAATATTTATATGCATAAGCATACTCAATGTTTAATATGTACCTCTAAAACTGCTCGATATGCCCCCCTTCATTTTGAGCAGTGTGCTCTAATCATAAATCCATATTTTCCACAGTTAAACGTAATGAGTCTGCCAGAACTTGGCACCAAATACTGTCCTTCAGATCTGGCAGACATACAAGTTATGGCGAGCTCCGCGGCCACCTTCCGCGGATCGCCACCAGATGGCGGTGAAGCCGACCTTCACCGAACGACCACCAGAGACCACTCTGAAACACGCGTGGCACTCTGGGAAAAGACCAGCAGCCAGATAGATCGATCGCAGCAACCACAGGGAACAGACCTCTCTCTTCTCACGCAGACATGCCAACTTCGCAAAGCTTACCAGATCCCCCAATTGATCCGTCCATAGCCGAACTTTTTATTATTATTTCCTATCATTATTGTCATTATTATTCAAATGTAGTGTTTAGTTTATAGTACCATAGTTTTATTAAAAATAGCCTTCTAATATCAACAAAAATGGAGTCAGATCATATTATTGTCACCACGCAATACACCCACTACAACAAACGCTACAACTGGTGACCTGCACGTAATTAATAGAATCGCCACGACAGCAGCAGACGAGATCGACGAAATCGCTGCAGCAGAAGCGACGTGATCGCCGTCGGCCACAGAGACCACCAGGCAACAAGGGAGCGACAGACCACGTGGCCCCGACCACGACAACCAAGGGAGTCCAGCAGCAATCACAGCAACAACACAGAAAAAGTAAAGGTATGTGCAACCATCGTTGTTTTAACCCTACCACAAAGCCACGTCGCATGGTTAGATTGTGCAAATTTTAGCGACAAGCACGTGGCAAGAGACACAAGTCCCTGTCTTTCATGGTGAACACCCCCACACGTTTTTTTTTAAGCCGACCCCTTTGTTCCCTGAAGAAGAAAAAAATATGGCCGGAGATACCCCCGAGTCTCCACAAATCACATGGGTAGCCAGTAAACTGCCGCCTTTTTGGACCCAAAACCCCCAATTATGGTTTGCCCAGATGGTTTGAAACATTACGACAGATACCACCAAATTCCACCATGTGGTAGCCGCCTTTGCCCCTGACGTCCTCCATGCGGTCCAGGAATTGATCCTGCAACCGCCGGCGTTCGAGGCATACAGCACACATTAAAGCCGACTGATTCACGCTTTCGCGGAAAGCGAATCCTCAAAAATAAAACAATTACTCCAAGGCATCGAACTTGGAGACCAACGACCGTCACAACTGCTCGCGAGGATGCGCGACCTCGCCGGCAAACACACTAGCGATGACATCCTAAAATCGCTGTGGATGACACGACTTCCCCACAGCACCCAGGCCATACTCGCAGCATCCAGCGAGGACTTAAATAAGCTGGCCGAAATAGCTGATAAAATAGCGGAGGTAGTTACCCTGGCCTCGTCCCAATTACACAAGGTATCAGCTGAGGCCACCGGCGCCTCTATGCAGCAGCAGATCACCTACCTAGCTAAAGCCATCGCCGAGCTGCGCACCCACCTCGCAAGCACACAGCGGCACCCACGTGCAGCTACACCCCTACGCACGCACGACAGACACAGCCGCTCCAGGCCCTAACAGCAAGCTGACCAGATCATTCCCGGCGTGTGCTTTTACCACGCAAGATTTGGAGCACACGCACGTGAGTGCACAGCCCCGTGTTCTTTCACGCAAAATACGAGTTCGGAAAACTTAACGGACGACCGTTAACGGCCACTAGCAGCGACCGTCTCGACCGAATTTTCGTGGCTGACAACGCGTTTATGATAACCTTCCTCATCGACACGGGCACAGATGTGTCTGTCCTCCCCAAACACCGCTATCCTCCTCTCCAAAGCCCGGCGGAGTTGACCCCTCTATGCCGCCAACAACTCACCAATCCAAACGTATGGCATGGAGACGATCTCTGTCGCGCTTAATTTGAAACGGCAGTTCCTGTGGAAATTCATCATCGCAAACATCTCTCAACCAATTATAGGCGTGGATTTTTTAAACCATTATAATCTCTTGGTGGATGTAAAAAATAATCGCCTCATTGATGGCACTACCCACCTTACAACAACAGGCACCCTATTGAATCAACCCGCCTCTTTAAGCAGGATATCTATCCTCTCCCCTGCCTCCCCGTATTACGACATCCTGCGAGAATTTCCACAGGTAACTAACCTGTCCCTATTCTCCAAAACGGATTGGGAGCCACTGGTTTTCCACCATATTGAAACCACTGCCCCCCCCCCCCCGTTTTCTCAAAACCAAGACGCCTATCGCTTGACATGCTTCAGGCAGCAAAAAAAAGGAATTTGAAGCCATGATGGTCGACGGCATCGTCAGACCTTCTAACAGTCCTTGGGCCAGCCCCCTGCACATGGTCAGGAAGCCCAACGGTGGGTGGCGCCCATTCGGTGACGAACCAGACCGTTACCCTTTGCCCCATATTCAAGACTGCACTCAGACTCTACACAATAAAAGAGTATTCTCCACCATTGACTTGGCTAGGGCATATCATCAGATACCGATATTGCCTGAGCACATCCCCAAAACTGCCATAACCACCCCGTTCGGCTTGTTTGAATTTACGACCACGCCATTCGGCTTACGTAACGCCGGTCAGACCTTTCAGCGCCATATACACAAGGTGCTCGCTGGTCTTGACTTCTGTATTCTGTATGTGGACGATATTCTTGTCACATCATGCACTCAGGAGGAGCATTCAAACCATATAAGGCGGGTATTACACCTCCTGAGTGATTACCAACTAAAAATCAACTTAGACAAGTGTGTCTTCTGTCAGCCCTCCTTTGCCTTTCTTGGCTGCCTAATCTGCCAGGACGGAGTTCACCCCCTCCCTGAGAAGACGAAGGCAATTGCAGAATTTCCATTGCAGACACCATCGCTCAATTGCGACGTTTTCTTGCAATGATGAATTTTTATCAAAGGTTCTTACCAAACGCCGCCAGCATGCAAGCCCCACTTCACGAGTTGACAAAAGACTCCAAAAAAGGACCCACGTCCAGTAGCGTGGTGTGAGACCACACGCGCTGCTTTCGAAACATGCAAGCGCGATTTCGCGCAGGCTTTGACTCTAACCTTTCCGACCCCTGATCAACAGCTAGCATTGATGGTGGACGCGTCCAATTCAGCCATCGGCGCAGCGCTCCACACGTACCGAGACCAAGAGCTGCATCCCCTTGCATTTTTCTTGCGCAAATTAAATTCTGCTGAGACAAAATACTCCACTTATAACCGAGAGCTTTTGGCTATCTACGCGGCCATAAGGCACTTCCGCCATGACCTGGAAGGGCGCGAGTTCACCGTTTACACCGACCACCGCCTCCTCACGTACGCCTTCACCAGAAAGGTAGACTCCCCGTCAACAGCGTCACTTAGAATTTATCGCAAAATTTACGACCGACATACGCCATGTGGCAGGCTTGAGCAATGTGGTTGCCAATACTCTGTCCCGTATCGCAGTGCTATGTCTTCCAGCCACCGACTTCGCCGTGTTGGCGAAAGCCCAGACAGAGGATGATGAGCTTCAAGACCTACTCCACCGGAACGACACCTCACTATCGTTGAAGCCCCTGCAGCTGGACTCCGATACCCCCATATATTGCGACACCAGCGACGGAAACGTCAGACCATACGTCCCGCCCGGATTCCGCCGACAGGTCTTCCAGGCGCTCCACAACCTCGCCCATCCAGGTGTCAATGCCACGAGACGACTCATCCTGCAGCGTTTCCTCCAGCCATCAATCAACAAAGATGTCGCCGAGTGGACCCGAGCGTGCACGGTCTGTCAGAGAGCAAAGATCCACCGCCACACACACAGCCCTCTCTAACCATTCAAGCTCCCCGCCACAAGATTCAGCCACATCCACGTTGATCTCGTGGGCCCTCTTAAGCCGTCAGAAGGCCACCAATACCTTTGACGTGCGTGGATCGCTACACCCGTTAGCCAGAAGTCATCCCCCTTCAGGACATGACCGCCGAAACAGTAGCACGAGCTCTCACCCGTCACTGGATCTCCCGATTTGGCATCCCGACAACCAGCACCACTGACCAGGTACCGCAATTCACCTCCAACCTGTTTTGTCTCCCTGAAAGCCACACTAGGGATCGACCACATCTGTACGACCCCTTACCCATCCCGCAGCCAACGGTTTAGTGGAAAGTTTTCACCACTCTCTCAAGCAGGCTCTCTGCTGCCACGGCCTGCACTGGATGGACTTGCTACCGATCGTACTCCTAGGCTTACATTCAGCTTACAAGGACGACCTTGGAGGCACATGCACCGAGATGGTGTACGCTCCACACTTCGATTACCCGGACAGTTTTTCAACCCCAGCAACACCCCACCGTCTGAGCCTTCCACCTTCCTCCAACACCTGAGCGATGCCATGCGGACCCTCCAAACGACCCCTACGTCCACTCACAATAGGACAGCATATTTCGTCCATCCCGCCTTGACCTCTTGCTCACAGACCGACGCTCTCGAACCCGTACGATGGCCCGTTCCCTGTCGTGAAATGCACAAGCACCCACTGCACGATCCGCAGACACAGCTGGGACGAGACAATCCACATAGACCGCCTAAAACCCGCCTTCATTTGGACTGATTCCATCACCGAATCCACAGCAATGACAACGACAACTACACCGTCCCAAGCCACCTAGCCAGCGTCTCCTGCAGCTACAGCCACAGCTCCAGTGAACCCCGTCGCCCGCACCACCACCCGATCCGGCAGGCAGGTACGTTTTAATCCCAGATACCTGTAACGAACTGCGCCTCCGGCATTCAGGGGGGGGGGGGAGTTCTATGGCGAGCTCTGCGGCCAACTTCCACGGATCGTCACCAGATGGCGGTGGAGCCGACCTTCACCGAACAACCACCAGAGGCCACTCCGAAACACGTGTGTCACTCTGGGAAAAGAAGAGCAACCAGATAGATCGAACGCAGCAACTACAGAGAACAGAACTCTCTCTTCTCACGCAGACATGCCAACTTCGCAACGCTTACCAGATCCTCGATCGATCTGTCCATAGCCGAACTTTTTATTATCATTTTATATCATTATTGTCATTATTATTCAAAGGTAGTGTTTAGTTTATAGTACCATAGTTTTATTAAAAATAGCTTTCTAATATCAACAAAAATGGAGTCTGATAGTATTATTGTCACTACACAATACACCCACTACAACAAACGCTACACAAGTCTTCTATAAATAATGCCAATGGGCATGTGCTATGGGTATTTCTTTTGTTCAATATATGCAAATAAATACCATTCGTGTTACAGTGCCATCTATTGCTGAATTTGAGTACTTAAATGTTTTATTTAGTAAATGTCAAGCACATCATTTGATTTATCTGTAGTATAAATTTTGTCTCATTCGGAGCAGTAGCACGCAGTCCAGAGCTGTCTGAAATGGGAAACTTATTTCTCGATAAAGCTGTACATTTGAAAGTGTATAACTAGTACTTTATAACATTAACACAACAAGTGTTATGAGCGCAGCGGTACGTTGTGGTGACTTTCCCCGTGTCAGTCATCTGATGGCATTGGCACTTAATGGAGTAACCAAAGTTGAACAGCGTTGATACATCAAAATAGCTGTTCTCTGCAACTGCAAACCACAAGAATGTCATCCAGAACCACGAGAAGCATTGGGCAACTGTGCTATACCCTATCGTACAGTGAGGATGTGGTTACAGGCCTTCAAACAGGGACTTCAGTCAATTGCGGAACTACATTACAGTGGTTGTCCAATGTCAACTCACAGTGAAGAACGTGTGTCTGTGATATCAATCAGTGTCAAAAGAACAACCTAGGAGACTACTTTGAAGAATATTAACAGCCTGTACAATTGATTTTATTCAGAAGGTATAAGAATAAAGCAGTGATTCTAAAATTCCACGTTTGTCCTTTTGCCTTACCAAAGATTCATTATGCACCGTTTCCATCAGATGGACACGGGGAGGGTGTCATGTGCAGACTGATGCACTCATAGCTTATGTGGTATCAATTTTTTTAGTATAGTTATATTATAAAATGTATAGTTATATTCCTGTGCTGGAACATGCTCGAAAGAAAAAAATAATTGCCATGACTTACGAATCAACCCTTGTACAATAGAAATATATTAAAAACTTATTAAATTTGAGATTGAAATTTAAATGATTTTCAAAAACATTTTTTCATGAAAATTGAAATAAGAATGAAGGACACTGTTGACTGGTCTCAAAGTTATTAATACCTCAACCACCCGTAGTGTAACAATATTAATAGAAAAAAAAATGGAAGTAAAAATTCTCCAACCTGGATTCGAACTGCAGACCAAGTGTCCTGAAGACCCACGAAATGTAGGTGTTAAGGCACTTAACATTTGTTTTTATCCATCTAATGTCTCTATTTTGTTTGTTCTTTCTTCTTTTTTATTATTTTAATTTTTCTTTAATTTTGAGTATTTTTAATTTTCTTTGGTTTTAATAAAAAAAAATCATGTATGGATTATTTTCCTTTGATATGATAACCTTGTTTCCTAAAAATACCAAATCCAAAAAAAAGCAAATTTTTTTCAGGAAACAATAAAAACTTCCGGTAATCACACGTGTTTTGCTGTATAACTGAATATTTATTCACTGTTTACCTGGGATAACAGGTATCTTTTGTAACGTGCCGTTACCTTTTTCTGGCTAAAATTTAGCAGCTGTTCATTGAAAATTTTTTTTTGAGCCTTCACTTCAACTATTTCCGGGATCTCTTTTGTTAGATTCTCTTTCCCACTCGGGGGGAGTTACCTTA
This sequence comes from Rhysida immarginata, assembly GCA_023313115.1. Classification (NCBI taxonomy): domain Eukaryota; kingdom Metazoa; phylum Arthropoda; class Chilopoda; order Scolopendromorpha; family Scolopendridae; genus Rhysida; species Rhysida immarginata. The sequence continues at coordinate 481,877 of JAHWFO010076664.1, read as the reverse complement.
AGCATTCCCTTCCGGCGCTGTGTGTTTCAAGTTTCCCCATCTTACCAATATTCCTGGTTTCTACCGCGTGTAGCCTTTACCAACACTGAGTGAGCATCGGCCGTCCCGGGCGTGAGCTTTATGGATCAGACGTTTAATTAATTATTTTAACGGAGGTTACTGTGTTCCCCCTCCTTTTTATACAGGGTGATTTACATCGAATGTAAAATACTTAAAGGGGGTATTATAGAGGTTAAGATAAACACAAAAAGTCCTATGAACATGGGTTCAAATATGAACGATAACTGAGATATGAACAGAAATAAAAATGCCGCCACCAAGATCAACAAGTTAATAACTCAGGTTCTGTAAAGCCTAGATTAATGCAATTTGGGGGAATAACAAGGTACATAAGACTGTGTATACCGTTAAAATTTGATTGAATTCCAACGAGAAGTTCCCGAGTTACACAGTCAAAATTGTGACAAGTGCTAGTTAGTACTCACAAGTGAACACATACGTATTATGATGTTGAATGAGTAACTTGGAAACTTCTTGTTAGAATTAGATCAAATTTTAAAGGTATACACAGTCTTATGTACTCTGTTATTCCTCCAAATTTCATTAATCTAGGCTTTACAGAATCTGAGTTATTATAACTTGTTGATCTTGGTGGTGGCATTTTTATTTCTGTTTATATCTCAGTTATCGTTCATATTTGAACCCATGTTCATAGGACGTTTTGTGTTTATCTTAACCTCTATAATACCCCCTTTAAGTATTTTACATTCGATGTAAATCACCCTGTATATTAAAGGGATCACTCGATGCGTTCTGTTCGCGTTGTTCTTGGGTTAATGATATCTCGTTTGGGGAGTTATTTGTTCTATTTTTTCCTCGCGCTAATTAAGTTTCTCTTCTAGTGGGATTCTTTTATGTATTGCCCGAGACCGCGATCCCTCGTACTTTGCGTCACTAATGTCGCCGTCTCGAGTCCTTTGAAGTTTATCCCGTGGCGAATTTTCTTTTTGGCGTTTGACGGATATTTGAATTTTAATTTCTCACCGAGACAATTAGTTTAGCATCTAGTTTTGATCCGTATTTCATCGCGTCATTTGTTGGACTCGTCTTGTTCATTGTCCGTTGGGTCATTCCTCGTCATCGTTTAATGATCTTGAGAACCGCCCGTCCTGTGGATTTCTCAACTTACTATTTGATTTTTTGCCGTTTAGATATTTCCTTTAATTTTTTGGTAAAAATAAGGATTGATTTTGAGCTCTCTCTCTTTAGCAAATGATAAGGGATGTCTTAGCCTTATGCTATAGACATAAGACGCGTTCTTTAACGTTAAAAGAAAATTAACTATTTCGTTCTTTTGGATTTACTTTGGAAGCTGGGAAAGTTTTTTTTATTACTATTTTAAAAAATATATTTTTGTTTGCTGTATTTCTTTTACGGGGACTTCTTATTAACGCTATTGTTGGTTACTCGCGCGTTCCCATTGTTCGCCCAGTCTTTCATTGTTCAGTCGTCGTTGTAATCAACTGCTCGTTTTCTTAGAGCAACTAGCTATCTTCGTTTCTGAGAACTTGGATGTCGTGCCACGTGCACGTGTTATTTAAATTTTTCTTTAGTTTTGTAATTTTCTTGGTGAAAAAAATAATTTACTTGAGCAGATCCAGCTAGACCTTCAAGAGAGGCAACATCAGCTCCTCAGCCTTCTCTTGAGATCGGAGATGGCTTTCCTTTGGCAATCGAACTTAATACTTTCAGTCATCGCCAATCTTAACCTCAAATCATGAACGATTAGTTCATGTTAGTTTTTGGTATTGGACCTTAACCGATTGTACTCATCGCTATGACGTTTATCAACGATTACTGCCAAGTTTCTATCTTTTGAGTGTACATGATAGACTAAGCGTCGCGGCTACTTAAGATCGTCAATTGCTTTTCAGTTGACCGAAATACCCGTGATCATGTTCATCTAAGATAAGTTGTGTATCGTGGACCTTTGAAATTGTTTTCTTCCGCAGTTGTTGCAAGATTGATTATTCCGTCCATCATGGATCGTATACCTACATTATGGATAATCTTTGCTTGATTTGACTTTATGCACGTGAAATGCCATGCGGTTTTTTTTTGTATAGCAATGTTACGTTTGCTATGTCTGATCTGACGGACCTTTTTCACTATTTCTCAAAATCTCAGTCTCGGCTTATGTATTTTTATTTTTTTTTTCTCTCTTTTTTTAAATTGTATTATCTGATTGTATTATTGATTTCGATTCTTCCTAATACTTGGATATGATCCTTCTGTTTTAATCTATTATTTTAATTATTTTGTTTTCTTTTCCAGGACCTCATCCATGTTGTCGTCGCCGTCTGTCCATATTCCGTCCTTTCGTTATCCGTATGAGCCTGTTTGTCCGTCCCGTCCTCCAATTTTTCCTTCTTACCATGTGCTATTGTTTCCACTGTCCGTATCTTAGTGTATATTTTGTACCTCGTCTTTAGGATCCTAGCGGAGGAGGTCCCGGGTTTGTTGTTTACCTTTTATCTTTCTTATACCACTGTAATTCAAATATTTAATTTTTTTGTGATTACAATTTTTTTTCATCTCGGCTGTAAAAAGAGAAAGAAGACGAAAATGAGCTTTTTTTTTATTTCCAGTTTTATTTTCCTTGAATACTCGCTGTTGATGGTCTTATTTATTTACAGTGTGGGTGGCTCTGCTTGACCTTTTGAGCGTCTAGATCTTCCAAGCTTTTCCAAGTTCTCTTCCTCCTATTCAACTGTTTCGTTCTACCCTCGCCTTTTATCGGATTCTGGGTGCCGCTCCATTATGTAGATCGTCGCTACAACGTCTTAGCCTTTGCAAATGTTGGATCACCCAGCTTCTCTTTTGTGACCATTATGTTTTACTTTATTCAATTCTATCCACGTTCGTTTGCAGCAATAAAGGAAAATATTTATTTGGATTTCGCTTTTCCTATTTTGTGTTTTCTTTTCTAGGTTTGGGTTGTCTTGGGTTGCGGGTTAGTCATTTTAGTATTTAATTGGGGTTAATTTTGTAGCGAAGTTTTTCTCCTGGGTTTCTCTCATTCTACACCTTACTTGAAGGATCGCTTTTGTTCTTTCAAGTAAGCGTTTTCCTTTATCTTGGGTTTTGGTAACTGTTTTTGTTTCAGTCAAGGGAAGGTTTTCTTTTCGGTTTTTTAACGCTTCACTTTTGGAGCGTTGGCTGTGCGTGCGGGTAAACGCGGTTCGCTTTTACTAGCACGTTGCACTTTTAGCACACAATATGTTACACTACATGTACAGGAAATGCTACACATGTTATCTCAATTTAAAATTTTTTATGATTTGCTACCTTTTGGAAACAAGGCTCTCATTTGTTGTTTCTTCTTCTTTTTCGATTTTGGCCATCTAGGGATCAGTGAATTAGCACAAATGATTCCTTATTATGTTTTTGTGTTAATTGAAATTTGAAAGGGGGAATCATTGTAGTCAACCATTGACAAGACCCTTGAAGCAGCCAGTCCATTGATGGAAATGGGCGGGGAGAGGGAGAGAAAGTAATTATTTTCTTCGTGACTCACTTCACATAAGTGAAAAATGTCTAGCACCCCTCCCGACCCTGCTCACCCATTTTCATCAATAGAATGGCTGCTTCAGAGGTCTCGTTGTCAATGGTTGACTATACCTGATTCAAACCTGAAACCGGAATTGTTAGTTCCAGAGTATGGATGAAAATGGTGAAAAGATGATAATGAAAAGGGGACAAACATCCATGCCCTCGGCGGGATTCGAACTGGTTTTGAGAGCGACAAGGCCTGTGCCTTAACGCTCTCAGCCACCGAGCTGGCTATTCTCATTTGCTTATTTATTTATTTAATTTTTTTAATTGTTTATTTTACTATTATTAGTATTATGGTATTTTTACATTGTTTTGTAAATCCCTCCACAGAGTACCAATCTGTATAAATATATAATTGTTGGGTGGAGACGTGACTAGGTGTTTTACCTCTTTGAATGCTAAGTTGCAGTAGTGGGCCCATTGAAACTTCACACGTTTTTTTCATGAGATGGGTGAGAGGTTCTGATAATCATGAGGTTAAGGATGAATTACCAATAAAAATTTTCGGTCACATAAATCTCTTAACCTGTCTTCAGTCGATGGTGGTTTAATGTCTAGAATGCTCTGGATATTGTCAGAATCAGGAGAGATTCCCTGCAAAGTGATGATATGGCCCAAGTATTTAACAGAATCTCTGCAAAACTGACATTTCTCTTCTTCTTCAACCGAACTCAATGGGCTTGCAGATGCTCAAAAATCCAAGATAGTAGGGTAAAATGCTCCTGTGGGTTTTGTGAGTATGAGTTTGTCTCCTGGAAGGTGAACACGCCTCTCCTAGTTTTTCCTGTAGATAAGTGGTCATAAATTCCTGAAAAAAACTGGATGAATTACTATCTCCCTCAGGCAACTGAAATTTTCCCCAAGGGGTTTGGAATGCGCAATCGAAATTTGAAATAGCGGATATTTAAGTCTAGGACCGAAAAAATCTTAAGACAATTCATGCTCTGCATATGTCTGCAACATGGGGGGGCAGGGAAATCTATGGGCTTCCAGAGATCCAAGGTAAATCTAATGTCGTCATTTGGCTTCTTCACAATATCTACCAGATGCCAAATGATGATGCTAGGCTCGATGATGCCAGTACTGCGATATTGGTAGATTAATTCCTTACACTGACTATGAATACAGGGCGTTTCATAATTGGTGTCCCGTCTTTAGGTCCAAATAATGGCTCAAGGGGAACAGGTGGGGGGAAAATGAATATTGATTATTTGGTTTTGATGTCCACTAATTCCTAATAAGAACATTTCGCGTCCCTGGAGGTTAAGGGGTAAATTTTGAAAATTTTAATTTTGTAGGGGTAGGAGTTAGACCTCATGTGTTATTTAGAAAGTTGTAGAGCATCATGTAAAATGTGGGTTTAGAAAATAACCCGGTGAAAATATCTCATGCCCTGCCTTCTTTATCGAGTGGGTAAAGTGAAAGGTATGGCTAGCCGATGTGGACAAAAACCATACTTATTAGAAAACAGTAGGGCCTACATTTTTAAAATTAATGAGAATGAATGAGTCGTTACCCTGAAAAGCTAATAAAC